>RJWT010006714.1:0-28715 GCA_004365215.1 Cuniculus paca | reverse complement strand
TGTGAACAGCCCACTGTCCTCAGGGGGGTTTACTAGACAAGTCTGGGACGTAAAGCAGTCAAACAATGGAAAGAGACAAACATTATCACAAAATGAGTAAACTTCAGTCATGGGTCTGGCAGATTTTATTTTTGGTAATCTTAATTTCAGAATTTGGTAATCTTGTTTTCAGAATCTTTGAAAGCTCTAGTTCTAAAACACTTTCATTTATATCAAGTCAGTAAATGTGCTTAACACCCCATAGAGTAACTTGGACAAGGACATATATTTCTTTACTAAAACGATGTGCTTAACTCTATCCTTCCAGAGGACTTGACCTTTGGTTTTCACTTTTTCTTTTGTTCCTCATACTCAATTGTGATATGCTGTTTTTGATCATCAGTTTTACTCATTTTAATTACTCAAGTCTTTAAAGAAAAGTAAGAAACGTAAGGCTGCCATGGTGGGCACTCTGGGACTACAGGTGCATTGAGGCAGGAGGATTGCAAATTGAAGTCTAGCCTGGACAACTTAGCGAGACTCTGTGTCAAATAAAACACTTAACAGAGGGTCAAGACTGTACGTGTCTCAGTGCAAATACCCTGCTGGATTCAATGGCCAGTGACAACAAAAAAAAAAAAAAAAAGGAGGAAATGGAAAGAGAAAAAGAAAAGATGATCAACAGATAATGGCTTTCAGATAATGACTTGCAAAGCATTCCTTTGAAACTATTAAGGTAGTATGTTGGTGAATTTAGCAAAATTTCTATGTATGACCGGGAAAAGGTATGCACATACTTTAAGTTGTCTCATTTACTCAAATATGTGAGCAGTTGAGCTTGGGCTCACTCCTTTTTTTTGGAGGGAACAGACCAAAGATGCCTCCTGTTCCCCAACACAAATTCTGCAAGGCAGCGAAGGAGCCAAGATTACAGCAACTTCCAGTGCACTGCCGGGTGAGGTGAAATTTGGGGTCATCTGTTCAGCAACCGCACCAAAGCAGATTAAAAATGTGGCTTCTTGGGACACTTCTTAGATAATGGAACTGCTGAGGAGGGATCCTGGGA
Source organism: Cuniculus paca (assembly GCA_004365215.1). Taxonomy (NCBI): domain Eukaryota; kingdom Metazoa; phylum Chordata; class Mammalia; order Rodentia; family Cuniculidae; genus Cuniculus; species Cuniculus paca. Next base: position 27,670 of record RJWT010006714.1, on the reverse strand, counting down.
ATCAGATTCCCTAGCAAGCTTCCGGGAGATCCTAACATACTCTGAGTTAGAAAGCTGCTGCTTAGTGGCAATGGTGACTCTCTTGGGGGAAAAACAAAAAACAAAAAACTGTGACCTTGACTATAATGATCTGGGGGACAGAAGCAAACTTCTGTGAATCCTGTGAGTACCCTGAGCTGGAAGGAGGCAGGCGAGCAGTGAAGCCTTCCTTTCAGTGTCATCTGAGGTGCTAGCTGAGATGCATTCTGGTAGTTCCAAATTAAAGATTATTTTGCAGTTTCATTGTTTTGAGATGCTATTTTTCCTCTTGAGATGGTTTTTACCATTTAACTGTGAGAAAAAAATTTACGATGCTTTTTTAAAATTTCTATTGTCTTCCCTTTTATCCAGTGTCTCCTTATAATTTCACTACTCATTAGTTCAGTTGAGGAATAAATATATTTAATTTTTTGTCTATTGTATTTCTTTTGTTTTAGTATCCTCTTTCTCTCTCCATTTTGCTTTCTTGGATACCTTGGAGAATTTTTTAATGTAAACTATAAATGTATTGATCAGTGACCTTTCTATCTCATTGAGATATTTAAAAACAATCTCCCTCCAGCATGTCCTTTCCCTCCAGGATATGTGTCTTTTCTCTTTTAGAGCTGTTTTTCTCGCTAATCATGAGGAAGAGCCCCTGGCCTTTGTTTCTGTTTCTTATCATATTGAGAGATAAGGTAATGTAGAGGGACATGACCATATTCACATACTTTTTCTCCTTTTCCACACATGACCTCTTAAAAATGGAACTTTATGATTCTGCTTTTTATTTTCTTTTTCTTCTTCTTTATTTTCCTGTTAATTTTATGATTTTTAATACTAATATGCTCAAAAACAAAATAATTAACTGTATGTATTCCTTCAGAATTTTAAATAACTTTAAAATAATTTTAAATAATCAAAGAGGCAAGAATAATGATAAGATAGAAATTCTGGGTCACTGGTTGTCAAAATGCTTGGTAACACATACCCCATGTAGGTAGTTAATAATTTAATTATTTCACAATCTGAACTGTGCTAACTACTGTAAAAGGTATTTTCTTAGGAAATGTATTATTAAATTATGTGCATACTACAGGTACAGTATCTGCATTTACCTGTATTTAGCATATGAAACTACCTCATCAATAAGAAGATAAACATAAAACAATTAAAATTAACAAAGCATCCTGAATCTTCTTTGTATCTAACAGCTTCAAGTTTCTCCATACTGTGTTTCTTATTCTTATAATTATGTCTGAATTCCACCTTGTTTTACTCCTGACCTAATCATTTCCTTCCCTCTAAAACCTCCCAGAGTATAAGCACTTAAGACTACCTGATGGTAATATTATTTTAAGAAAAGACTATATTAAACATTATGTGGTGTGTTGGGAAGGTCTATTTTCTAGAATATATATTCAGGCTTGATTCTCCAGGACTGAATGACTTTATAGTCATTAACTATTTAATGGAAAGAGAACTACATAGTTTGGTAATTCTCTTTTTTCTCCCTTTTTCTCTATTCAGTATCTCTTGATAATTTCACAATTTACCAGTTTGAGGAATAAATATGTTTAGTTTAAAATTATTGTCTTCAGTAGTTCTTATGTCTTAGTTGCCCTTTATACACACACACACACACACACACACACACACACACCCCACTCAGGAATTGGAATGAGTTAATTATTCAGATATTCACTTCTTTTATCCAATTCTATCATATTTTGTATGCCTCCAACTATCAGTGAACAGTCCAACTATTTAAAAAAGTGTGGCCAGTGAAGTGAGACAAAAACCTTTTACTTCTGACCTCCCCCACTTTGGGCATCATAACTAATATGTCAGACAGTAGGAATTAGGAATGATTTAGGAGAATATATGCTGAATATTATACTAATATCACATAGTGTCTATTCTGTTATTTGGCTGTCATGGACATGAACTAAACTTCTCTTAACTCTTCCCCTTTCAATGGGGAGTTTTGTGGCCTTATTGTTTTAGTCTTACTTTTACCTCAATCTATTTTCCTGGAATCATTCTTTTTGAAAAGAAGAAAGGCAGTTAGCTGGAGTCTAGGGGAGGTCACCTGGAAACACTATGTATTATTAAATCAGTATGATGAAGAGGTTGTAATGGTGTAAAGCACACAACAAAACTTCCATATACTGTAAATTTTTTCACACAAATCCAAATCAATTATCATTGCCACAGCTAAATAATAGGTAAGACTTTTTTAGATAGTATATTCTGTAGCATATTTCAGGAGTATTGCCATGATAGTCATACCATGCCAAGTTTACTCAAAAAAGTGAATTCTGTTTACTGTAGTAATTTTTTTTAAAGTTTATTTTTAATGAAGAGGTTCTTATACAGTAGACCTCTGTCTTGGTTACTTTTCTCTTGTTGCTGGGACAAAATGCCTGATGTCCAAAATGAAGGAAGAAAAGGTTTATTTAGCTTCTGTTTTTGGAGATTTCAGTCCATAATCAGCTGGCTGTCAGGCAGGGTGGCACAGTACACGGGGCAATACTTCAAGGCAGCAGCCAGAGCAAAACAGGTGAGCAAGTCTCTTTTCCTCCCTTATATTGTACATAGTCCCCATCCCGCCCCCCAGGGCAGGAGTGTAGATTCACAAAATCTCTGCCTTCCTCTTGCACAGGATGAGGATATTTACAAAATAAGGATCCTGTCTCCCTGCTGAGTCTCTCAGTTAAACTTCTAAACTTTGCAAGTTGACACAATGTATCAACCATAACAATCTCTCTAAAGGCTTTTAAAACTTCATCATGCACAATGCAAAACTTCATCATCCCTAAATAAGGGATATTGGATGTAACAAGATACTTGGAATGTTGAATAAATGCTAAACCATGTCTTATTGAATAGAGAAGTCACAGTGGAAGAGCTATCCTACATTTAATCAAGCCAAAATTTATACTTAACATGCATCTTAAAAATGCATTGGTTCCAGTGAGCACACGGATCTGTCACTGCAACAATTATTTAGGAAGTCTGATTTATTTATATTAAATTCTGTCTTAACCTGTTTAGTTGCTACCTCATTAAGGAGGCATTTGGAATTATGTTAAGTCCTGATAAATTTTAAATCATGTAATTTAAGGAGAAATACAACTCAATTGTACCTTAAACAGAACCGATCTCTGTTTGCTTTACAGGCAGTTTATAAGAAGCAGGAAATACAATGTATTTCTCTGCTTGCCTGGGTTTCATCATGTGGTAAATGTACAAGGGGTAAGTAACAGCTGTCAGAGATAAGCAGGATTCATACTAAAAGATTAGTATTGTGTATGATATGTATGATAGCACGTGTCCATACTCATGGTTAAACAAGTTGGTAAAACAAATTTACTTTTTTAATGTTGGAGCACATAAAAGAGCCATGATTATTGGTCCAAAATAATCATGGATTTTCTATTTGGTTCAACCTTAGACATTTCAGAACCATAAAGAACTTTGGAATAATTTCATCCGGGGATTCTTAAATTGGGATTATGAGTTGACTTCAAGGAGACCAAAAGATCTCATTAATTTATTCATACAACTGACAGATTTGAGAGCTTATGATGTACCGAGTATTTTAGTAACTGAGGATACAGACAATATCTAGATTCTCTTGAGTTCATGGATATCGCATTTCAATGGGAAAGACTGATAATAAATACATAATATGATGCCACTAATGAATTGATTGCAGAGTTTTATGTCTTGCGGTCAGGTATACATTTTGGGAGGGGCAAAGTAGAGTTGAGATCCTGAGAGTAGCTCATGATCACTAAAAGACTCAGAAACAGTAACTTAATACACACTGCTCATTTTATAGATGGGGAAACCAAATTACAGATGAGACTTGTTCTCACAACACATAGCTCATTGATAGCTAATTTAGGATCAGTATGAAGCAATCTGGTGTTCAGTCACTATTGAAAACTGTAAGGAAGATGGTCTGTGATATTTTTCCTTCTTCTTTATTTTATTTTTTCATAACTGCCTATTGAGACTCAACAACCTCCTGCTAAAAGGTGAGAATCTGGCCACAGAGAGATTGCAATCTAAATTTCAACATTCTACTGCATCAGTTTTATGACTAGAAAATTGTGTAAACTTCTGAGCCCCAGTTGCCACATCCGTAGAATGATGAGAGTAAGTTGTAACTAACAGACTATGGAAGAGTAAGCAAGATCAGTTACACACAAACTCACATGTGTGTGCAAACACACATTACTTGGTGTAATGTCTTCCACCTCATAAGCATGCTGGCTTTACATATGTTCCTTTACATTATGTTAAGATTCTACTAACCTATTTTTTGGTGTTAGGTTCCCAGGCTCTAAAAAATCACTCTCGTTCTTTCACTAGACTATGATTCGATCAGAAGCTATTGAATGCTTTTTATGTTCAGGAGAGATGTAAAGGGCAATACTAATTACTTATGACAGATTATAGATCATGTATTTTGGAGTTTGGCTGCTTGGGTTCAAATACTGACTGTACTACCTGTACATTTTGTGTCGTTCAGAATTTGTATAGTAAGCATATGATAGGTTCTCAATAAAAAATGAAGCTATTTTTCACTGCAAAAATATGGATTGTTTTGTTGGTGACTTACTATATCTGTCCCTTTGAAATCCAACTTGTGTTTTTGGCAGACTGGGATAATGTGGTTTTTCCTGCCCAGAGGGATCCTGATAGATCTCTGCTCACAAAAAGGCTCACCTCCTCCTTCCTGTGGGATGGGGGAGCAGCTCAGAAGGGCAGTCAAATTGGCAGTCCCTTGGGGCCCAGGTCTGTCTCCCACATTGCCTGACTCAAAGAGAAGCTGGCTCTGTTTTCTAGTTCCTCTCTCCTCTCCACACCTAGTTCGTCACAGGCCTGCAAGAAATAGGTTACATGAAGCTGTGACCCAATGACAGAGAAAGAAGCAAGGAAGGGGAAGCCAGACCTTCTCTGGCAGTCTGTGAACAAAAGATTTTTTTAGAGTGAAACCTCGTGTGCTATTTTCAGAAAGAGTTCTTGTGTGACAGGAGGCAGACCTTGGAGAGGGGGGTCACATGCCTAATGACACTTATACCTAAAGAGACTTCTTGATCATTTCCTCAAGAAAACTGTCTGCTTGCCTCAGGATCATTTGTTTGTTTGTTCTAAAAATTATCTGGTGTGTGAAAATGTGCATGTGATGTGCAAAGATATATCATTTTCTTTTTATTGTCACAACTAGAGAAAGTTTGAAATCTTTTCTTATTCTAAGAAAATTAAATCATACATTTACTAATAGATTTTATAAATAGTATTGATTCATACCGCTGATAGTATATGGGAAAAAAACCTGGATTTCCCCACAATGATGATAATCGATTTGTCAAATATAAAAAACACTGGATGTGAAACATTTAGCATCTGGTTAAGCATTGTGGAAGGGATCAGAGAGTGCAAAATAGTGCATGTGAACAAGTAGGAAAAATGTTGATGACATATAATAGATATGTATATGTATATATTATACATATGAATATATATGTATCTATTATATGTCACCAACATTTATATCCTTTCTTTACTCAAAGAAGAGATGCATTCAGATTTCCTTAGGTGTATCCCCTTAAATATTCCCATTTAAGTATGCTTTAGTAGCACAAGAGTAAGAACGGATACTTTTCAATCTGTAAGGAAAGCAGATTGAGTTAAAGCAGTGTGTTATTAGACCCATTACTGAAATGTAGTACCTAACATCCACAATTTAAAGGAGGAAAGATGTATTTTAGTTCACAATTTTGGGAGATTCAATCTATGTCAGCAGACTCCGTGGTAGAAACCCCATGGGGGAAGGATGTGGTGGAGCACACCTCCTTAGTTCATGGCTGCCGGTAGCTGAGCAGGGATCCGGTGCTGGGGGGAAGGGACCAAGGACAGATACAGCACCCAAGGCCACACCTTTATGACCCCCCAGCCAGGCCGAGGAGTAAACTGTCCTAATCTGTCGGGTGTTTCTTAATCCAATGAAGTTGACTTTTTAGGATTAGCAGTCACATAGTGTACAGGGAATTTGAGAATTATTTTTTGTCCCCTGGTTTATTTTAGACAACCATATAAACTATTTTTTTTTCTTTTTAAGTCTTAGACCAAATGATGTACCAGGGAGATATGTCAGTCTTACTTTTTAGACTACCCTTTATTTGTCAGAATGTCTGTATATGCATTTTTGCATAAGAAGCAAGGATTTAGATGATGTAGTTTTCTTTCCTTAAAAAATAAAAGACAAAAAAGAATAAAAAACAAATGGGGACAAAAAGACCCAGGGAAACTTGTTTGGGGGTCAGTCAGCCTGAGTCTTTAGATTGTGGGGTCCTATATCATTTAATAAGAAAAAATTAAAAGAAGAACTCTCTTAGTTACTCTGCCCAGGAGAAGCTTTCCATTGTAAATATTTTATGAGGTTTTCATGTGCTGAATATTGAATTATTAGTATTTCACATTTAATATCTATATCATTTAAAATAATATGACAAAAATTAAAATTTATGAAAATGTTCACTATATCTGAGTTCATCGTCTGAACTAATATGAATGATCATAATTTGAATAGCTATATCAAAGAATGGAACAACACAAAGAGTGGTGTGTTTTGTAGCTAGAAGGGACCAACGTGAAATAAGATTAGCCTCTAACCCTAGACAAAGAAACCAGGGAGAATCTTGCCACTTTATTTGATTAAAGAAGGTATGGGAAGAAGTATGAGGTGCATCCTTGGAAACCCTTACTAATACAATCCTTACCAGAAGCATCATGAAGTCATCAACTTGAGAGCTAGGTTGGGCTTCATGCAATACACCATCTCCATACTGTAGCTGCACAACAGAAGTGAAAGAGTCGCCTAAATTCATGCCACTGACAAATCATAAAACGAAGATCCTCCCCCAGGATTCCTGCATCGTAGTGCAGGTTTCCTTCAGTTTACACTGTGCTGTTTTCCCATGAGTGACATGCTTTTAATGTGATCAGATTTTTTTGGGTGTTAATTTGAGTATTTTGTTTTTTAAGACATACAATTGTAAAACTGAGTAAAGTGGGCAAATTAAGTGATGGAAACAGCACTATTATCACCAACATCACCAATGACCGTAATTAACTGTTTCAGCTTCAATTTGGATAGGCTGGTATTTTAAGTGAGCGAATCATCCAGATCCAAACTTAATGAAAATGCTGTAGCCCAGAGAATATTCTTATATACAGTTTCTTTTAACAGTCTAATTTTAAACAATGGGAACGTATTTGTTAGGTTGTAGTGGTTCAGCTTTCTAAAAAGAAAGGTATGTGGGTGCTCTCTCCCCGCCCAACAGGACTGGGGCTTTCCAGAAGGTCTGAACACATCATCATACTTGAACTTATGGTATAGCAGCTATTTGGGGACCTGAACGGGCAGCCTGGGTCTTTTGCCCTCCATCTGGGTTTAGCTATTAGAGTTATGTTATAGTAAGTTATACTATGCTGATGTAAGGCTGAGGGGCTGGTGGTCTTCCAGAATATCATTGCTTCTAGCCTTTCCTCCTTTTATTTAATATTCTGTTTCTATAATTATTAGTGTTGAATCCGACCACGCACCCAAGTGTGCTACATCTTGCAGATCCATGTCATATTAAAGGTTCAGGAACCTGTGGACTATAGGAGAAGAAGAGTAGAGAAAGGGAATATTTGTTGACTCCAAAATATGGTAAAATAACTTCAGTGACGAACTTTGGAATATTGAAACAACCCCCTGACAGTTTTGTTGTAGGTTTTTTTTTTTAAACATACCACTGCATCCTGTATGAAGATAGATTCTTATTTATCAGAAATAAGCGCTGGAACATGATCCTCTGTGGCTCCCCTCCTCACATATAGCAGACTACATCCGAAAAGTAAAATAACAGGAAGTCTTGGTAGAAGCCGTTGATGACTGAGGTTAACCAACAAGGAGTGACTGCTGCACAAATGTCACCTCAAACACTTACCTTGCCCTGAGCCTTCTGTGTTAGCCTCCAGAACAAAAATAAAGACAAGCGTCTGTCAAAAGCAAACCTTTAGGTCTGGGCTTTTGTTGTTGTTGTTGTTGCTGTTGTATTATTTGCAAAATGTCCCTTCTCTGATACTGTGCACTCTGCTCATAAAGTCCATCCAGGTGCACAACTAAAACCTTTCTGCACAGAGAGAGAACACTGGAGTACAATGTAGTCATGGTTCAAAACAAGCAAAGTGTCACACAAGACATTTCTCAGCACAGGTCTAAGTATCACTGTTGTCCTTTTCAGGTGGTTATTATTATTATTATTATTATTATTATTATTATCTTTAGGATACTTAGGTTTACCTGGATGGACCCACTAGTCCTGAGCCATTCATTTATCAATTCAACAAATCTTTATCATGTGATCAATGTTTCAGGTGCTGAGAACTATAAAAAACTTTGAAGATAACAGTTGATGTTCTAGATCCTCTCAAATAGGTGTTAGATGTAAGATATTCTCTAAAACAACCTTTCTCTAGTTTCATAAAAGTATTTTGTTCCAGGAAAAATCATTTGAGAGTCCATTTTCTCAATTTTTCCAGGAATGGTATGAAGTTGGTACCCAATTCAGATGCATGGCCAGTGAATTAGTTCATCACACACAGTGGATACCTTCCTACCATGTCCAATCTCTGGCCTACCGCGTTTTTTCTTTTGTGTGGTCTTTTAAAATATTGTAATAAAAATCATAACAAGGAAGTTTTGTTACTTATGAACACTAATCTCTTTAAATATTTTATATGTGATCCAAGACAATTTCTCTTTATTCAGTAAAAGAGAGGATAAAAAAAGGCAAGTTGCAAGTTACTGATCCTTAAGACTTCATTGACTGTGGTTGACAAGGTTTTCTAAAAAAAGAAACTATTTTTTCCTTAGAGGCTTATTTACAATTTTGATCAAAACTAGTAGGAAAGACAAAATTAGTAGTGGTCAGGAGACTCACAACAGTGTTGCTCCACCCATAGACAACTGGCCATGAGAAAAGAAAGGGAACTTAAAAGCGGGAGAATTCTCTTAGAAGTAATCCCTACTTTTGAGAAGGATGGGGAAGTACTGGAGGATGATACTTGTCAGAGGTAGAAGATAATCACACAGCAAGATACACTGAATTTCTCTGGGAAAGAAAAAGGAAAAGCAGCCTCTGAGAGATTCTGAGGATAAGAGACAGGTGAAGACCAGGCATTTAATTACTTCTGTGAGAGCACGATATACTAGAACCCCTTTAAATGTTTTTGAGAAATACAAGAAATAAAAATGGAAATTCCCATTTTGCCCATACTTAAAAAAAACATATCTCATGGCTTGGACCACAGGGGTTTTGGTTCAGATAGGAGGGGTTATACCCCTTATAGTCCTATGAGTTCAGGTGGAGCTGCTAATCAGCTCGCTGGGTGCCTGTGACCCTATTGTGGAGCATTGACCTTTAGTCTAACAAGTTTCTGACCTCTTGTGTTTTAGACCCTCCATCCTGGATCACCTTTTTAACTCTCCTTCCTGGTCCTTCAGCCAATTCTTCAAATACCTTTTTTGCGCACGTTCTATTTTTCCCTTTAGCCCCTTCATTCTGTTTTCTCTTGAAAAATGTCCCTTGTACTCTAAACATGCATTTACATAAGACAAATAATTTGTTCATGTTTCCATCCAAATAAGCAGTAAATTGGGAAACTTCCTACTCGTCTTTTAGTAATATTCCCTTTCAGGCATTTCTACTTGTCAGGTTGATGATGAGATTCATTAACTTACACTAAAATTTAAAATATTTCAGGCTGCATATTTATATGGTAACAGACTCTAACCCCCATTTTACCTTTTTTCTTCTTACTGCTGCACAGAATCAGCTTCTCTTTAAAACCTCAGTTCATTGGTTTTGGTTAGGGTCAAGAGAAGTTCTCATGGAGGAGAATAAAAAATATGTCCAAATGGACAGGTATTGTATGTAATTAAAAGGTTTGGCCTTTTCAGTGGTTATATCATGGCTCCATCAAGGTTGTACATGCCCGAATCTCTCAGGATACTGACCTGTTCTGTAAATGAAAACGAAAATGATGTAATTCTGTTTTTTACTCTTTTCTTTAGTGGAAAGAACTAGTGGCTTAACTGTTCTTTATATTCATCTCTGGATTTCTTCCATTTCATTAGCCTGTATATAATGGATTTGGTTGCAAAAGAAAAGGTAGGAGAAGAAACATTGGTGATTATGTAAGTTTCAAGTATATATTACTTGTCCAGTGGGTTGTTGGCCTTGTTGCTGAGTGAGAAAATATATGACAGTGATGTGGAGAAAGGAGTTGATCAATAGATATTTTTGGCTATTAATTTTTATTTTAAAAATTATACTTTGTACCTGTTTCATTGCAAAAAATAAAATTTAATTACTTATTGGAAGTGATTGCCATATTGTCCCTCATTGTGGTACTAGGACTAAACAGGTTTCAACATACTAACTACAGAAATTTTGTAATCACTTAACTTTATTACTGTGATTACATTAGTACACATTTTTGTTGTCCAGAATAAGTAAAAACACTACTTTTCAAAGTATTCCTGGGACATTGTATGTTTTGTGTGTGTGTGTGTCTGTGTGTGTGACTGAATTTAGCAACAAATACATTTATTGGGAAATTAAGCTATCTGAAGGCTTTAAAATAAATTTATTCAAAAAAATTTATTCAAAAGTAAATCCTTCAACTTTATAATAACAGTAAAATTTGAATCATTCCAGCGAGTTATCTTAGCCTGGTTAGAAAATTTGCTCCATCCAGATGGCTGAGTCTCTTCACTGCTTCTCCCCATTTACACCCAAAGGAATCTCTAATGCATGGGACTCTCTGTGACACTTTCCTTTCTGTCAGGAGTGTACAGCAGTGAGTTGAACCTGTATCTTTATGAGGTTTCAGGTTATGCAGAACTCTGATAAAATTATGCTATAAGACTGATCTCATCATGTGCATAATTACAAAACTTCAGGTTGCAGATTCAATTTGCAAAATCATGGAATTTTAAAAGACTTGCTTAGCTTCCAGGAGGCTTGAGTTTAGCACTTTTCCAAACCTAACCCAAAAGGTAAGGGTTGAAAGTCAGTCTCTTTGAAAAGGAAGTTTCTTGTGTAATGAGTTAGAATCAATATTCATAGAAATAAATGAAATAGGGATAATTCAGGGGAAAATGTTGAATTGCAGTGAGGTCTTAGCAAATACCTCAGCCAGTCCCATGGGGGTGCTCTGGAGATAGAATGATTCTGCAGATTATTTCCGATGTGATGAGAGAAGACTAGGTCCTAGTACCAATTGTTGAATATGTTCTGCCTTTGAGAGGGGGCAGTACATTAGATTGGGTGGGTATCTTCAGTTAAGTGCAGCTTTTGGTAAGGGACTCAACTTGCAGGGTCATAAATTGGGGAAACGAGTGCTTCAGTACCAGAATAACTTGAGTAGCTCATCACACTCTACCACTTAAAGCAGCTCAGATAGAGCTAGTTTATATAAATTCTAAGAGCAGTTCCTTTGAGACTCTAAGACCTCTGCTATTGCAACTATTTACAAAGTCCCCACTGAAACTCACTGCTTCCTTCTTTTACTGTTTATTCTAGCTTTTGCTCATCCTTGGTTTGCATCTCTGTTTTGTAGGCAGATCAGTGCATAGGGTGATTCAGATCCTTATTACTGAGAAGTTTGAACCAGGCCACCATGCTCTTTAAGGGCATTGCTGATGATGTATTCATTTACCATCACAATTGCACAAAGAGGGGAATATAGAAGAACCTGAACTGAAATTCATGAGTTTCTGGAGCTCAAAACAGGTGACTCAGAGAGTTGTAAACCCCAAGTTACCTAGTCATTGTGTGGGTCTCATACTTTTGTGTTTTATTACTGGGAGCTTGGCCTAAATCTCAGAGTGAATAGGGAGAAAAATTTCCTTATACTTCAAGAACAGGGAGGAAGGAACCAAATTGAAGCACAACAGGTAATTTTGTTCTTAAAAAGGACTTCCCTTAAATGGAAGTATTTGACCAACACCTAATACACTGAGATTTTATCAGAGCCAGACTCACTAGGGGGAAGGAAATGCCTAACTTCACCCAGATCTAGCCTTCTACAAGGGAAAAAGAAAATGCCCAACTCCACCCCACTATAGCCATCCTATGTCACTAAGAATGGGAAACTGAGGCACACTTATGAAGTTTACAATCTTGAGGTACAGTTTAACAAAATGACTGACAATCATAGAATTTTTAAATGCTTTCCTTCTACCATACTATAGTACAATACTAAAGGCCTATTTCACAACAATTATTTATACACTGTATGTAATGTCTGGTTAGCAACAAAAAAGTTATAAAGTATACCAAAGCAAGCAACACATTTTAAAAGATAGAGAAAGCATGAGAACCAGACTCATATATGAAAGATATAGGAATTATCAGACAAGAGATTTAAAACAATTGCCAGTACTATGTTAAGGTCTCTTTTAGATAAAGTAGAAAGTATACAAGGATAGGTAATGTTAAGTGGAAAGATGCAATTTTAAGAGCTGAAAAGAAATGCTAAAGATCAAAAATATTGTAATAGAAATGATGAATGCCTTTGAAGGGCTTATTAGTAGTCTGAACAAGACTAAAGAAAGAAACTTTGAGGTTGAGGGTATCTTGAAATAAATCTCCAAAACTAAAAAGCAAAGAGAAAAATGATCAGAAGGAAAAAGCAGAAAATTGTATCTGAGAACTGAGCTGTAAGTATACATAATGGGAATACCAGCAGGAGAAGAAAGGGAGAAAAAAATAGGAAAAATTTATGAAATAATAATGTCTGAAAAATTTTCCAAATTAATGTCACCTAGCAAACTACAGACCCAGGAAGCTCAGAAAGCACCAAGAGTGCATTCCCCCCAAAATAAACAAAAATCAAAACTCAAGTCTTCAAATAACAACTCCTCAAACTATGTCTACGTATATCATGTTCAAATTATAGAAAAACAAAGAAAAAATCCTAAAAGAAACGATGGGAAACATTTTATCCATATAAGAGCAAAGATAAGATTCCATCCAATTTCTCTTCAGAAATCATGAAAGCAAGAAGAGAGTGATGTAAAATACATTAAGTGTTGAGGGGAAAGACTCACCAATTTAGAGTTATGTATCTAGAGATTCGATCCCACAAATATGAACGAAAAATAGATTTTATAGAGAAACAGAAGAAAAAATTGGGGAAATTTGTTGCCTGTAAACCTAACTTGAAGGAAATGTTAAAAGTTTAGAGAGAAGAAAAAATGATATTGATCAGAGACTTGAATTTACATAAAGAAAAACAGTTTATCAGAGGAATAAGGAAAAATGAAAAATATTTTTTGTTTTGTGTTTTGAGTCAAAGTTTTACTGTGCTCAAATTCACAGCAATCCTCCTGTCTCAGTCTTTCAAGTGCTTGGATTATAGGTGTGGGTCATCATGCCTGACTTCTTCACTGATTTAAAAAATACCATTTTACTCAAAATAATAACAAGAGTGGATTTTGTTCTGTATACATATATATGTTTATATACAATTATAAACAAGTGGAATTAATGTCAGTAGTCATACAAGGTACAGGAGAAAGGAATTAGGACTATTTTTTCACTACAATATACTTTATTTGTGAAGCACTATAATGTAACTTGAAAGTGAACTTGACCTCTTTAAATGTGTATTGTAAAATCTAAGGCAATCATTAAAAAGTATAATAGATATGTCTAGACAATACAGAAATGAATTCATACAAAATGCTCAATTGAAACTACACAAGGCAGAAATAAAGACAAAAGAAAAAAAAAAGAAAAGGGCATTAAATACAGAGTGCTAAAAAATGTGGTAGTATTAACTCCACTCTATCAATAAGTGTTTTAAACATCAATGGTCTAAATATGTACGCTTATTAAAAGACAGAGATTGTCAGAGTGGGATCAAAAAACAAGACCCAACCATCTCTCTCTCTCTCTCTCTCCCTTTCTCTTTTTCTCTCTTTCTGTCTCTCTCTCTCTCTATTGCTTAGAATAATTCCACTTTAAATGCAAAAGCATATACATATATATATGAAGTAAATGAATGTAGAAAAATATGATAACATAAAACAAAAAATGTAAGAATAACTCTCTTGATTTCAGAGAACATATCAAAGCAAGGGAGGTTAGCAGAGACAAACAATGGAAATTAAATAATAGTAAATGTATCAGTTCTTCTAGAAAATTTAGTAATCCTTAATGTGTATGCCTAAGACAACAGAGTGTTGAAATATATGGCATATATCACTAGAAATCTCATGGACATCAAAAGGATAATAAAATACTATGAGCGACTCTGTGACCACAAATTTGGTATCCTAGAATAAACAGACCAATTCCATAAAAGATAAATAGCAAAACCTCACACAAAAAAGAAATAAGCAACCTGAAAAAACAAAAAAAGTCAATAATTGATAACCCTGCAAAACAAAAAGCACTAGTCCCAAATAGGTTCAATGGTGAATTCTACAAAATGTATGAAAAGAGATTACATTAATTCTCACAACCCCTTCCATATAACAATGGCAGGTAAAATACTTCTGAACATATTTTATGAAGCTAACATTGCCCTAATACTGAAACTAGACAATAACATCACGAGAAACTTAGAGCTCTACCTCTCATAAACATAGATGAAAAATCCTTAACAGAATATCAGCAAAATTGAATTTAATAGCATATAAAATTATATAGTATAGCCAAATGAAATTTATTTCAGATATGCTAGACTTGTTAAACATTCAAAACATTATCCTAGTATTCTGAGGCAGGGGAATCTCAAGTTCAAGCCCAGCCTGGGGAACTTATTGACCGACTTTGCAAGAGCTTATCTTAAAATTAAAAAAAAATGATAATTAAAAGGGCTGGGGATAGAGCTCAGAGTGAAGACCCAGTATACTACACACACACATGCACACGCGTGCACACACACACACACACACACACACACACACTAAACTAAAGAAGAAAAATTACATGGTCAGATCAACAGGAATAAAAAAAGCATTTGACAAAATTAAACACTCATTCGTGATAAAAATTCTTAGTCAACTTGGAATAGAGGGTAACTTGCTCAATTTGATAACGTATATCTGCAAAAAACCTACAAGTAAAATTACATGTAATAGTGAGAAACTAAAACTTTTTCCGTTAACCTCTCAAGAGTACGACAAGAAGGTCTCCACTTACGAGTCTTTTTCAACATTGAATGGGAAATTCTAGCTGATGCAACAAAGTGAGAAATCACAATAAAAGTTATATAATTGAGAAGGAAGATATTAAACTGTTTTTGTTCTCAGGTAATTTTCTATGGAGAAAACCTGAAAAAATTGGCCAAAAAACCAAAACAAAACAAACAAAAAAAATCTTCCTGGAAATGAAAGATATTATAGCAGGATACTATACTCACTTGGTGACTAAGAAATTTGAGTAACTGGCAGTTTAGATGCTACCTCTCTAAAAATGACACCCTGGGTTTAGATGATCAACCTCTAACATTCTTTTTCTTAATAATAATGATTTTAGGATAACTTCCACTTTAAAAATTTTGAATGTATAGGCAGAGAAATACCTAGAGGATGAAAAGATTTACTAATTTTGGTATATATTCTTTAGAATATGAATTCACTTTGAAGACCTGAATAATTTCTGACCTCACTAAAACAATAAAAGACTGAGGTAAGACAAATGCCAGGACGTTGTTATTTTTATCTCTTCATAGAGACCCTGAAAGAATAACAGGCTACCCTAGTGGGAATTAGTTTTAGACTGAAACCTGGCTTTCTACCTCATCATTGATATTAGCTTTTAGTTTAACTTTGATAAATTGAGTCAAAGTACTTTTTTGTGTATCGGTTTTCTCATTTATGAAATAAAAGGCCACATTCAAAGATTTATCATGTCCCCCAAGTCAAAGATTGTATGCTTCTATGACTTATATCCAAATTATTTTTTCTTAAGTGATATTATAATTTAGTATTTTGAAATCAAATACTCCTTAATGTACCAGAAAATATTGGTATTGGTGCTTATAATTTTAACATGGGAAATAGAAACATTATTTTAAGTTTTCAATTGGCAATAATCACACCTCGGATAAACCTCATTGGTTATGGTACTGCCACCGCGCAGAGTTAGAGATCCATTATTCTAAAACTCAAACCAACATAAAAATAAAATTTGGAAATAAACTATCTCCCAGTTGTTGAATGGAACAGTGAACAGTACAGTATTATTATTCATTTATCTCCAGGAGAAAAAGACCCAAACTTGACTTAGAACAATGCCACATGGGTTCTGACGGTTCTCAGTATTGTGTATCACATACACAAATAAGGCGAAGTTGATTATTTTAAGTACTTCCTTGTATCCGTTTCTTTGAACTCTGAAGTAGAGATTTTTCTTTGAAGTGTATAATTTTCAAGCCATCAGTTACAAAGCACAAAACTGTTTCACAAGCTACTTCCTATCCTGTATCACTTGCCATGTTTTTAGCTATGTGTGAGATCAATTTGCAATACCCGAGATTATTTTGCAATCAGACTTGAAAATAATTTACAATTTATCAATATAAAATTTTTATGTTAACTATGTATATGTTAAGTGTACATATTCATTTGCAGGCATACTTTTTTTTCTCTCTCTCTTTTATTTGGTAATGCTTAAGGGAGATTCAGAGAACATCGTAGCCTTGGTACTATTATCTGTTAGACACCATTATCCTGGACAATTTTCCTAATACCTGAAGGGTTATCCTCTTATACAATAGGGGAGTTGAGTGTGGTTCATAATTTCTCTTTTGGTTATGGAACCTTTTATGAGTCTGATGAAAGTTACAGGTACTCTCCTAAGAAAAACTGATGAATGCAAACTTGGATAAATTTTGCATGTTTCATGCATAATTGTTCACAAGTCATCTGTGTTATCTCAGACTTTCCCTTTGGATTTCTTCAGATTGTGTAAGGTTTGTTTGTAGTCCTCCAGACTACACATCTTTGGCTTATTCTCTTGTACAACAATCTTGTACCTAGAGCATGAATAAAATCATGTGTGAGTCTACCATGTCTCTGGAAAACCTGAAGAAAACAGACCACTGGCCCAACATACCAAGAAGCTAGAAAACCTGGCCTGATAGCAGCTCACACAAAGTAGACTTGGATTTTATGTTACTGTTTGCTCCTTCTGATCAAGAGTGTGGCATAAAGTCTAGAACTATTTGCCCAACCCTACACAGTCTCTTAAGAGGCAGGAATTTTAAATGTTGCATAATCAATTTCCAGGGCATAGTCCAGGTATTCTGGGTGATGAACTGTGGATCATAATTCTAAATTATTCTTGGAGTGAGTAAAAATTAGAGGAGATGAGGAGGCTGAAGAAAACTTTGCCATATGTGATTGGTCACAGGGACTAAAAATGTTTTATCAAAGAAAGAAGACTGTAGAATGTCTTCAAATGTATTGTGATCACAATATTGTCAGTGGAACTATCTTAATGTGAGTTTTGGATGTGAGAACTAGTCAGTGACTTTAGATTTAATGCATCATGAGGAAGGATTTTCAAACAATACAGACTACACATATATAAGACAGTAAAGTCAAATCGGGGAACAGCAGGACATAAAGGAGAGGTGGCATGATTTATTGGCTTACAGGGGAGATTATAGAAGGAATCCAATTTGGGAGTAAACAGAGCAGTAGCTGGTGAGACTGAGCTAGATTAGATCTACATTTTAGAAAAGTGAGATCTATAGTTTTATTTGGGGAGGGTAGAGCGGAGTATTCTTAGGAGAAGTGCTTACTAGAAAGAGAGAATGGTCTTTTCTGAAGTTGTAAGTAACACAAAGAATGGGGCATCCTACCTCGTTACTGATCCCAGACTGCAATGAGGTAAAGATGGCCTTTGAGGTAAATCTGAGGCTTCAGGACTGTGAAATTGATGATTATGCAGTGAAATAGATTCAAAAGGCGCTGTAGTAAATGTAGGTTGACCAGATACTGACTCTGCTTGAAGTGGAAATAACTACTAGTAATGATACCGTCATATACGCAATGCATATCTCACACCAAGTCTACACCGGAGGTCTAATGTCACCCTCTTCCTCATGTCACAAATGAAAAGATAGAGGTGTCAAAAATGGAACTGAAGGGCCAAGGATTTAGCTCAGAGAGTCAAGTGCTTGCTTGGTAAGCATGAGGTTATGAGTTCGATTCCCCAGTACCAAAAAGAAAAAAAAAAAGGGAACTGAAAAAGCAAAGGCATTGCTGAAACTTTTACTCCATAGTTTCAGCTCAAAACCATGCAATTAAAAAGGATACCATACGCTGCTTCAAACAAATTTGTTTGAGGAAGAGGTCCACAGTGCTGCACACTTTCTTTCAGGTTTATGGACCATATGGAATACAAACAATGATTTTTAGCATATGATTACTAAGAATCACTGAATGAATATTCCTTGAGCACTACTGGTATAATAGACTAGAAACTAGTTTAGGTCCTTAGTATTCACCAGTGAGCAAAACCAGCAGAAATTCATGTGCGGCTTACATTCTAAGGGAGAGAAACAGTTAATACATGAAAGCCATTTTATAATGTGTTAGAAAGTAATAAACACTATAACAACAAATGTAACGGTGGATAAGGTGTTGCAGGAGGAGTAGCTTTAAAGGGGAACGTAGGAGGGGCCAATTGAAAACTGATCTTTGAGAGGTAGAGGGCCCTCCTTTGATCAGTGAATTTGAATTTTCCACAGGTTCTGCCCAAAAATGCTTGAGTCTTCTTGGAGAAAACTGTAAAAGCAGTAAAAGTTGCTATTTTAACCCATAGTATATGGCTAACTGGATCAGAAAGTAATGGATTAAGTAGAATTTGAAAATAAAAATGAGAGGTACACTACTCAGTCCTGCAATTGTCTGTGAGTCTGTAAGGCCAGACTGCATCATTCTAGGCCAGTCTGTGGCCGCTGCATCATTCTAGCTGACAAAAGTGGGGTAAGGATCGGGGATTTGCTTACAACCAGCATAGCAGGAGGAAAGGGAAACTTTAGCTGAATCAGTTGGTGTCTTTCAGTGAAGCACCAGGATCTCACAAACAAACAGCATGCATTGTTCTGAATTTTGTTGTGACAGGAAGGTCTGACAGGATATCTCCATGTTTTGTTGATTAGCTCCCTTTGTCGTTTTTGATGCTGGGTCAAGCAATGTGGGTTTTGCAAGAAACCTCTAAAGCTTGGAGGAATCCTGTTCTTATTTGTTTTTATTCTTTATGTATTTGTGACTTTAGGCTAGGCAATTTATTTATGTCCCTCTAGTATATTTTTACTGTTGAAGAAAGGGTAGTGTAGCCAATGGATAGTAATATCTGTTCCTTAGACTAGTAACTCTGAGCTGCTGGAGGGTAGGAATTATGGTTTATTTATATCCAACTCCTATTCATGTTTGTAACCATGACTTACGTTTTACAGGTTTGCAGTAAATATGTTGCAAGTTGAATAAATGTGAATCTTCTTCATGTCAATTTTAAGAATAATGGACACACAAAAATGGTAACAAGCTTTTTAGCCCAAGTAAGTATAAGATTCAAAAACAACTTTTATTTTAAAATAAAATATGCAAGCATACCTAATATACTACTTTATTTTCCTTTAATTTGGGAATAGAATAAGTAGCAAGAAATAAAAGTGTGCATGTAGCAGGTTTGATTCTTAGTATTCTTTTTTTATAATGAAGCAAATTTTCATAACAAAATGATGAGAATAAGGTTAGTTAATATATTCTCTTATTATCTTCATAGTAGCTCATTTTTATTTCAGAAAAAGATTCTTTTCACAAAATGCACAAGCATTTTTAGAAAAATGACATTAAATAAGGAATTAATACCTGGAAATGCAAATCACGAACCTAAAACAGACTTTATAGATGAGTAATATTGTCAGATTCCTTTGTAAGCTATTTTTCTCCATATTTTGAAGTTTTTTCTTTTCTTAATGTACGAAAGCTGATAGATGTTGGAAAGAAAAATAAAATATCTTAGTTATGTTTTGCAGTTTTGAAACTGGAATATGAAAATGGACAGTAAAATTAAAGAGCAGTGAATAGTCAGTTTGTTTGCCCTGGTTCCTCTGAAACTTTTCCTAATTTTTTGTTTTTCCAAGTACCGGATGAAAACTCTGACATTCTGGAAAAGAATGTTTCTTGCATAGAGGTGACACCAAAATAACCAGCCAAGAATTTTCTGGGTGTGTTTAGCACTTTAAGTAGAATCTGGCAATAATTCATGTAAAATCTGCGTCAAAAGCATCAGTGCTTTTGGAAAAATATGACTTTTCCTAAATGTCATATTTTCTTTTGCCTTTGAAAGCCTAAATAACTTCATCATTGCTGTTATTAAATTAGTTCGTGACATTTCTATCCTCTTATATAAATAGCCACTTTTACCTATTCCAGCCAGTATTAAATGTCTTTTCTGTGTATGATGTATTTCCAGCCTTAGGGTTAAGGTAGGGTTAGAGTAGGCGAAAATAATTTTTATTTCATTCAATACAGAATACATTTTCAGATGGAAAAAGTCTAAAAAAAAAAAAAGAAAGCCATGTAACACTGCCTCTTCTATTTTTTTTTAAATGTGAAATTTATTAATCAAGAAAACAGAAGTATTTCAGACATTAAGGGGTCCAAGGCAGGAAGTAGGAGCTAATGAGAATTGAAGGGCAGAAGAAGAGACCTCAAGATCTATGTCTCAAGTTGGCTCCTTAAGAAAGTCAGGAAATTGCAGAAATTTCAGGAAGCTGCTGGCAACAGTCACAGATGCCTCCAGCACTACCCCCTTCAAGTGATATCCATGGAAACAGGTAAAAGCTACTATCATTTCATGCCTGCTAATGTGCATGGACATTGCCTTCCAGCCTCCAGAGGACCAGTAATGTAACTACTGCTTCATTTTTTTTTCTTCTAAATTTCACAGAATGCTTTCTTTGTCTGCACTGGAAGCTGCTGGTAGAGATTCCAGGAAATATAGTTTGCAGGCTTCCATGCCTTCTGGTTGAGTTGAGAGCACAGAAGGAAGCAGATAGTGGTGAGATAGCATGGGTGATCTACCAGGAAAGATATTGCTGGAAACCAGGGAAGAGACAGAGCAAAGCAAAATTTTAGACAGACTAATAAATAGGTAGTTTACACACATCCCCAAAATGAAATGTCCATTATCTGAATTCACATCACTTTAGCTAAAACTTAATTATGCTAAATAAACTCTACTTTTTTTATTTGATAAGGAAGTAAGGGGATGACAATGCCACTGCCTTTTGAGTAAAATATTTTAAAAAAACAGAATTCTCCAAAGAGTTTATACATCAGGAAAAATAAAGCTTGTGTAACTATTTTAATACTAAATTTATTGAGACTTCAAGAGATTAACACAAGTTACCTTTGCCTCTACAATTACAAGAGGTGTTCAAAGTGGTGGTTATCAGTATCCAGACACTTATTAGTATGGTGAACTGCTGAAGTACGTATACATTTTTTTTTTGATGAGCTCTGTATATGGATTCCTTGTGCTCAAGTTGAGAAAACACGAATTGCTAGATATTATGGTTAGGAATTTCAAAATTGTATACTCTTCTTCAAAAAACGTTATTCAAAAAAACCTAATGTGATTGTAGATTGCATGGCAAGATAAATTGCATCAGGTCCAAGGAAGAGATTCATTTCATTCATTGCAATATTTATCTGAAATATATATTCTGGATAATTCAAGATTCTTCAATATACTAGGAGTGGGCATCGATAAGTAGGGTTGCTGGAAAAGATACAGAGGATTTAATCAAATCTGAATTACAGAAACAATGAGTAGGATATGTACATCTCAATATTGCTTGAGACATACTTATTCTAAAAAATTATTTTGTTATGTTTAATTCATTTAACTGAGTCTCTTTTATTTTTATTTTTTAACGTGGCAACCCAAATCTATGGTAATAGAATGAGGCATTGATATTTGGCTTGAAATTAGGAAAGTCACTAGGAGACAAATGTCTTTATGTAGTCAGAGGATGATCATAAATCAGCATAAGAAAGAAATTTCTAAAAACTAATTTTAACAATTTTATGTGGGTCTCAGGCATTATTTACACAGAGGCTAATGCAATCAGGAAGGTTGTAGATGATATTCTTACATTTGACTTTCTAAATAACGACTGGGGCATAAATTAAAATATAAGAAAATAAAATTTCCTTTATGAAGGTTAAGTTACAATACCTTTGTAACTCAAGATTTTGTAGTAGCTCCGTGACTTCTTCCTATCAGCTCAGTCTGTTTTGACATACTCATTCCTTTTGGTAGTGCTCTCTCATAGACCTCTAGACACATTTTCTAACTTCTAATCCTATATCTTCTTCTATCAACCATAGACTGATACTCACCAATTTGAATTTCCACCTATTGATCTATATATCAATTGCCTTATTTGGGGGCAACATATCTTGAAGCATTATTCTGGGAACTTTTCAGAATTTTATGGGTTGAAATGACAATCCATAACCCATCATTGCAATATCATATAACTTTCTATGTACAACTCCAGATGTCAAGACATAAATAACTGTTCATTTGTATATTTTTTTCTTAATATTTAAGGGCTCCTGTTTTAGTAGCGACTTCTTCTGTGTCAGTGCAAGACTTGCTGTCACTTCTCCTGGTTCTATGGGCGACATCTCACTTCTGGGCCAGACATGAAAGGATGACAAGAGAAAACCTAAGTATGATACATCAGTGTTTTTGTTTGTTTGTTTGTTTGTTTGCCTGATGTGGCCTTTCTGTGTTGCCCAGGCTGGCTCAAACCCCTGTGTTCAAAGGATCCCCCTGCCTCCTCAGCCTTCCAGGTAGCTGAGACTACAGATGTGGGCCACAGTACTTGGCCCATTTGTAGATATTTAAAATAACACTTTTTTACTTTATAATGGATGTCAAATAAAGTCAAGTGCTAATGGAGTGGGATCCAGAAATGTAGGAGGGTAGAAAAGGTGATGCACATATTCATTCTACTAGCACACAGCAACACTAGAATATTTTGCAATGATTCCAAATTTACATTTTTTCTGCCACCATTTACTCAGTTACGTAAGCCATGAAAATTGCATTATTCTTGAATTTTGCCCTCATTCCCTATGTCTAAGTTGAATATTGATTCCTGTCCATTTTACCTCCTATCTTGGTCCTTCATCTTTTATTTATTTGCATCTCCTTTCACCCTCTTACTCTACATCATATAACTTTCTATGTTCCTTTGTTAATACAACTAAGTTCTGTTTGTGTTTGTAGTTTCTCTTCCTCTAGCAGTATCTACATTTACTGCTGCTAGGTTGTTTCTTTTTCGGATTGATTTTGTCCAAACGCACACGAGGTCATTTTTCTCTCTCTTTAGCATTTATTAATATTTTCAAATGTCCGTAGAAAACATCTGAATGTCTCTATCTGATAATCTGCTAGGCTTGTTTCTTTATGCTTCAACCACATTGAAATGCTTACGCTATCTGAAACCGTCCTACTTTGATCTTCCCCCTTGTTGTTTGGTCAAGTTTTATGTGTTCTTAGGTATTACTGAGCTATCACATGCTCTGAGCAACTCTCCAGTGCTCCGGGACAGGTTAATTTCTTGTGCCACCAAAACATCCTGTACCATGTACCATATCTTAGAGTTAGTAATACATTCCCTACAGGGACAGAGAAGGTATCTTCTACATGTTGCCTAGCCACACTTAGCTTCATACTCAGGATGTGATGAAGCCAAAATAAATATCCACTGAGTAGAAAATAAAAACTAGATATACAAAGATAATTCTGATCACTGAATTTGTAATGTCCCTTGCTATACCGGAAGCTTTGTGAACACAAGAATCATCTCCTTTTCTCACTGTTTTATTCTCAGTCTTTATCTCAATGCTTTATATATAAGAGATACTCTGTAAAAGGGTTTTCTCACTGTATTTATTGACCATGGTTATATCAACCCTTTTTCTTTTACATTTTTATTTTTATTATGTACGTGTTTGCAGTACATAATGATTACACTCATTATGAAGAGTTGGTATATGTACAAGTTACATCAGTCTTTACAAGTGGGAAGAATACTTATTTAAAACTTAATTCAAGGGCTGAGAATTAAGCTCAGTGCTGCAGCACCTGCCTAACAAGTATAAGGTCATGAATTCAAATTCCCAGTACAAGAAAAAAAAATTAATTGAAGTGACCTTGAGCCAATTATAAGAAGACTACTCAGGTGTTACATTTTGCTGTTTTTGATGAAGTTTTTTTATATCTGAACTTTTCTATGATATCAGATATCAGATTTTCTCAGTCTTGGCACTATTAACATTTGGAATGAACAATTTCATGTGAATATGTGTGTGGGTGGGGAGTGTAGGATGATTATCAGCATCATTAGCCTCTACCAATTAGATTTCAGTGGCATCCCACCCACTGAGTGTAGCAACTGAAAATATCCTCAGACTTTGTTAAATGTCTTCTGTGAGAAGGATCATACCTATTTGAAAAATGCATGTTTCTGTAAGTGGTATTGCTGAGCAATTCTCACTTGAATAAAGAGGCAGTTTATTAGTTTTAGTTTATTATCAGTTTTCCTTTAGTGTTTTTGTACTAAGATTCAAAAAGAATCTTTGTATACCCTTTCCAGCATAGGACAAGTATGTCTTTTTAACACTTGTCCATTGTCATCTACTTGTAGAGTAGCATCAGTGATGGCCACAATCTGCACTGAGGTTTTACAAACATTTTAGGATGACAGATTTGGGAGACTCTTTTCTGAGGCTACTCTGATGTTCAAGTTGCTTTGTCATGAATAAGATACAGCAGAATGAGTCTGAAGACTTAGGAACAAGGCAAACAAAACAAAACAAACCTCCTTAAGACCCCTCAAAACAAAGCAATCCTGCTATACACATGCTTCTGTTCCGGAGTATCTTCTCTACCCCTGTGCTTTCCCTCCTGACTAAAAAGCAACAGTATTTTTTTTTTTTGCTTTTAATTCTTCACCTCTAGTATTTTAATTGTTGATAACTACTACGCAAAAGAATTCCAAAAGCTTCTGTGATGGAGTTCAACAACATACTGAAAAAGTTAAGAAAATTTTCCATTACCCTTATAATCCTAATTAACATCTACTTATCTACCTAATAAAGACTCCATGAACCTCATTAAGGTCTGGTTTTATCTTGCCACACACAAACACTAGATGAAATTAGTATCATTAGTTCTATTGAGAGACGTTAGGTAACCCAGTTGTCTTCCACAAGATCATGCAGAAAATAAATGGCAAAGCTGCATTTAAAACAGGAGATACCATTTTTTTTTAAAAAAAGAACCAATTAACCATCTTAGCTGGTGAATTGCCTAGCAGATAGATTGAGTCAATAAATGGGTATGACTGTTTTCCAATATAACTATGAATATAAGTAGGCTTTGGACTGAGTTTGGCCTGTGGGATATCATTTACCGATTCTAGATCTAGAGTACAGGTTTATACTCTTTTATGCAATATTGGTATTAAAGATGAAATATCCTATAAAGGTGTCTTCACATTTTTCTGTGTCATTGTTGACAACTATTACTTGAACTTACTGTCCAAAGGAAAAGAACACTGTGGAAACCAAACCAGCATGTTGCTCCACAAATATGTGAGGCAGTACTTCCTCTCTAAACAGGAAAGGCAATGGTCTAACCTACAGGCAAACTAAAAATATACTGTATTATGAGAAGAGCTGCTTTACGTCGATTCCATTTGCATTCTGATAAAAAATAATGGAGTCCCTAACCTCACACACTAATTTGTCTGTCAACTTGCTATTTGAGAGGCTTGACATAGTTGTTTACATGTCTGGTAACATTTAGTGGCCAACAATTAGCACATTGTGTTAAAATGGGAACTCTTACTGGGATATGTGAATTCTTTACAAAGATATGAACTTCTTTTAATGATTCTGTCATTAAAAATGAGTCACAAAAATATTTCTATCAGTTTTGTTTGAAAAGGCGTGTAGCCTAAGCTTGTGACAAATACTGTGCCATTTTGTGAAATATTTTTTCTTAAACATTTTTAGGTTTATAGATCATTTATGAAATTCAGTATTCCTGACAAAGTGGTATTTTGTCCAAAAATTCATGCAGTCTCAGCTAACTCAGCATAGACAAGAGCTATTCTGTTCTTTTTCTGTTCTTTTCTTTCTATGCCTTTTACCTTATACAAATGAGAGAATAAAGATCCTACCAGCAGATAACACATTTAGTTCCCTAATTTTCAGTGAACCTAAAATGGAGACTTAAAATAATAATATTTTAACCTAGCACCTTGTGGCTTGCTTTAAACTACAGAGTTGTGAATTAGTTTCACAGGCTAAGCAAGGTCTGAAAAACAGTCTGTTGTACCATTGTACTTTGGGGCACAGATGCAGTGTTAAGGGGCTTCATGGGGTGCAGTTGCACAGCCGGAGCTCTGTGCCTCACTCCGTTTTTCTCAAGATGCCAATACCTTTGTTTGAAAGAAAGGTATCCTTTTCCAGTGTTTCTTTCTCTGTGGAGATGACCTGTTTAGTTCATTCTTCCAGAGGCAGGGACGCATACTAATAGTGGCTTCAGTCAGAATGGCTGTCTCTTCTCTGTACCTTTATGATTGCTGATGGTAAATTTGGTGCCATCCTTCCCAATCTTTCTCTGAGTCCAAATTTCATGACTGCTGTTTTCTATAGAGTTTAACAAATTAGCCAAATAAGCAAAGGGATAAATATGTCTAGTTGTGAGCTTGGTAACAATTTGGGCCTCAGGACTCATTCATGTATTTGGAAATTTTGTGATTATTTTGAGTAAGATTTTGATTAGATTTTTTTAATTTGGGGAAAATTCTTTCTTTTTACTAAGTTTCAAGGGCAGAAAATCTTGGTTAGCTTCTTATAAGACTTAGAAGAAACTCTTCTTATAAGACTTAGAAAATACGATGTACAGGACTTTGAAAATACAAGGACCCTTAGGACTTGCTTTTGAAAAAAGATTCAGGTTCTTTTGTCTTGGAGGTAGGCTTGTGAACTATTCAGACCTCTCCATTTACAAACAAAACACAGAGCTGAAAATAACATGAGGGAGGGAATCCTCATGAGGTTTCTGATACTTCCTGCCCTGGATCAGCCATAAATAACATAAAAGAATCATGCCTTTGGTATTTGAGAATTTCCGTGTTCAGCAGTTAAGACAATTGGAAATGCAGAGGTGTGAGAAAAATGCAGTATTTCTGTAATGAGATGAGTTGGCGTTACCACTTGGGATTTATATAAACTCTGAATTTGCCATTAATACCCAGATTTTGATTCTATCAAAAACCTCCCTTTTAGACTTTATCCAGTTGTCTTGTCATGTAACTATGTTCTAAATAGTATAATTTGGACTAGCAATGTATGTACACATACAATTCAAGTTTCTAGTTTCATATATATATATATATATATATATATATCAGTACAGATAGTTTATAAAACTAGTTAGAAAGTGATGTTAGGATC
>RJWT010006713.1:0-28697 GCA_004365215.1 Cuniculus paca | reverse complement strand
AGAGTCCATGGTTCTTGATTTGTTATGTATCTCTGAAACCTAGATTTTTTTTTATAAAACTGCCATGAAAAGTTTGCCTCCAAATTTTGGACAGATATTTTATATAATTTAATAATTTCAGATAAAAAGTTCAAACATTTCAGTAATATTTATTAAGTTGATAACAATTACAAGATGATATCTATCAAATTTATAAAATAATACCTACCCTGTTCTTTTATGTTCAGTATACCTGTTGAGGATGAATGAACAAAAGCAAGATTTCTATAGTGCAGCTTTCTAAGCGAGAACAAGGGCTTCCTACTGAAAGTCTTGCATTAGTTGGTACCTCCCCAACCCACTTTCCACACTGTGCTCAGAATTTAAGAGCTTTTTATGAATATTTAACTGTTAATAGCGTCCAATTTTCTTAACAATGAAGACAGAAATCTCTAATGTGCTCTCCAAGTACCCAGCGAGATCTGGCTCTTCACTTTCTCAATTCCAGGCGACCCCTTTGTCCACTCTCTGAGCTCCAGCCATATCCAATGTCCTTTCCACTTTTCAACTCATCATATTATTTTCAAACTTTAAAGGTTTTGTGCATTTTCTTCTTTATACCTGAAATTATCTCCTCTCATCACTACCACATGGTCAAGAAGGTGAGGATGTAATTGAGGTTTCAGCTTCAAGGACCACGTAGGGAAATTGTTTGACCTAGAGGACCACATGGGGTCCTCTTAGCATATAATCTCGTGTCATCCTACACTTCTTCATAGCACTTACAAAAATTATAAATAATGGTTTTGTAGGGCCTGGTGGCGCACACCTGTAATCCCAGCACTCGCGAGGCTGAGATGGGAGAATCCTAGCGAGTTCGCGACCAGCCTGAGCTACAAAGCGAGCTCAAAGCCAACCTGAACGGCACAGTGAGACCCTGTCTCAAAAAGACAAAGGCAGGGGATTTAGCTCAGTGGTGTAAGAACCTGCCTGGCAAACATGAGGTCATGAGTTCAACCCCTGGTGCAGCAAAAAAAAAAAAAAAAAAAAAAAAGGTTTGTAAAATGATTCAATATATATTCTGTGGGGTTGGAAACTCCAAGAAAGTAAAATATAGTGAGCAAAGGAAAATTTACTGCGAGCTGCTAAAAATCAATCTTCAATGCTGTTAATTGTATAGGTCTCAGTAACGTTTGGGGAAAATCATAGTGGAGCGTTTATGTGGTCACGTGTTCTCATAAAAATTGAACAACTAAATATTTTAGCCAAAATGAGATAAGACTTCTATAGTGTTTTCCTCTGACTTCCCATCTCCCATTCATATACGATGCGTCACTGAAGTAGCCAAAGACATGCCAGCAGTGCAGGTGAGGGGAAGCTGTATTAGAGTTACATATTGGCTTTGTTTAGTAGAATTGATTTATAGAATTTTCTGACAATTCTGTAACAATTAAGTTATTCCTAACTGTCCCTGAGAAGGAATGGCTTCTGATAACACCATTCTAAAGTGTTATGTTATTATAATTTAAAAATACAGACTTACATATTATGTTCCAAATTGAACATGCCCTACACAATCAAGCACCTCTAGAATACCACAGAGATGAAGAGGGAAGTTGGAAGAGTTAAATACCAGAAACCAATCTGTAGAATATTTTTCCACATCTTTGATCTTAGATATGACAGGTTCATCTATTTGAGAACATCCTAAATATTTGCATTACACTGCCAATAATGTATTGCTACAAAGAAATAAAAATTTCCAAATTCAACAAGAAAAAAATCAATCATCTCACGAAGAAAAGAAATCCAGCAAAAATGAAAAACAAATTTTATTGTATAGAAATGACAAAATCTTCGTTACATGGAAGACATTTAGATAGTATTTAGCTAAAATGCATGGAAAGAATATTATGAATCATAAGCAAAAACAAATTATCAAATTGCCTTTTGTGAATTTGTAACGTGATATATTTGCTAATGCTCAGATTTTTATCTTTATAAGTACATTATAATTTATCAACTTAAACAAATGATAACTTCTTAACTTCCCACTTAGTATTAGTGTTTCAAAAGTTTTCCAGAATTATATAATCCTTACTCTCTACAAAATATAGCTTTTCTCTATTATCTGTTTTAGTGTTGACTTTTCAAGCACAAAACATAATGCCCGTCAATGGTAGACATGCAATAACTAGAGAATGGAAATCCAAAAGGCAATTATAATTCTTTCATTACAGAAATTTGTTCTGTCATCCTCAATTTTTCTTCAATATGTGTCCTTAAGTTTGAGAGCACTTTTTGCTTTGAGAAAGCAGACATATTTTAATGTTACCTAAAGTGATTGTGTTAAATATTGCATTCATTTAAATATTATAAAACACAGGTTGGCTTGGCTTTTTAATATGTGTAATGTGTTTTTGTCATCATTTTTCATCTTAGTTACTTTTTCTGATTCATTATTTTTATAGGTAACTATTCTTTATGATTGTTTTGGAAAAAGATGTAAGAAGAATTTTATTTTAGATTGTGCAATATCTATTTTGCTGCTGTTTTCAATATTAGTTACTGATTTGGTTAAAAAAAAGAGTAAAGTGATCTGAGCAGATACCTCTATGCATTCTTTGATAAAAGCACAACAAATAGCAATTCTGTAGCATTAGTGAAAAGAGTATCCTCACATTAGATCATTCAACCTTTACTCTGCTTTGAAGAGGTGTCACCATTTGCTGCAATAAGAAAAAAATTACAGCAAAATGACTGATTATGGGAATTCTTAAGTATTTAATAGCTTTGCTTTTACAGAGTAGAAAATTCATGTGCCAGTGATTTATTCTTGAGCTAACATGTATCAAAAATTGTATTGAAAATCAGATTTTATCATTCATTTTGGGGTATAGCAAAGGATTGTAGCTATTCCAAGGCTTCCCAGCCCCAAGGAAGTTACCTTTTTGTTGTGTATTTTGGAGTGAGTTTATTCACTATATTTTTATAGTTGCTTTATTCCAGATATTTATCGCTAAAGATCCATTTTTATCCTCCTTAAATAATCTTAGTATTGTGCTATAAAATGCATATTAGAAAAATTTCATCTCCTGGAGCAATACTACTTCACAAGATAACAAATTTTTGAAAACTCATTAAAGGCAAGAGTATAGAAACTTAAGTTTCCTCTATACTTAACATAAAATATAATACTACTAATATATACATTGAAGAAAATATGCTTTCCCATAAAATTATTCTTGTTTGTACATAAATTATTTTTAAAAGACTGAAGCAGATGTGTTTGTGAGAACACTATTGATAGTCATATCAAAGTCAATGAAATCTCAGTTATCGACTTTGTGAGTACTGTTTGTATGAATTAGAATTGGAAAAAAAGACATGGTCTACAAAAATTGCATGTGAATAACTTGTTAATAAGTTTCAGGTCTTTCTAGAAGAGCAGAATCAGGCATCTTCACTATCATTATTTCATATATATCTGCAAAATACTAAATGAGAATTATATGTGTTTTCCATCAAAAATTCCATTCTAAAATTGGTCATATTATTTTCTGAGACCATTAAGAATATGAGCATGTCTAAAGTGTTAGTTTTCTTTCCTAAAGCACATATGAAAAATCTGCATCAAAGTCAGACAATGTTCATGGAGTGTTGGTCAATAAAATTTTTGTTTAAAAAAAGGCAAGACAGAATATACAACATCGTTGCAGTCATGATTACTGTACTCTCATTTACTTTTAAAATACTCATCTGAAAACCAACAGGAATCACTGTAGTCAGAGTTTTCTACTACATGTTCATTTCTCAGCTAATTGTAATGGTTATGCCCTATCTAAATCCCTCTCCTCACAAATTTTTGGAAATCCTAAATGTAGAGGGATGATCTAGATTTCTTTGTCAGTAATTTGCACTAGTATAGTTAACTGGTAGAGAATTTATGGTAAATTGACAAGAGCTGATTCTGAGTCCTGCAGCCAAATAGAATGACAATAACAATCTAATGTAATCTAAAATTGAAGATCGATTCAGTGTTGATGTATATAGAGTCACTAAATGACCAAGTATTACTGTTTTTTAACTGTGTGCAGTTCCACCTTTAAACATTAGAACCTGGGTTTATGAACTTAATTTGTTTTATGATTTTGGAAGACATGGCTGTGTTGTGCTTTTGTGGGAAAGATGGCCGTGGTCAAGTTTATCGCCCAATGTAGAATTTGTGAACAGAACTAAAATTTTGCAGAAAGATAAAAATTGTGAATTGAATTGTTCACAAAAAGAATCATTTGTGAACTGAAATATAAGTGTATTCTCCAAATTATTGAATTAACTATGTCTTGAGATTTCTAAGATTATAGTAGTACTCTTTTGCATGTCTAAGTTCCATACCTAATTTATTTCTAGAAATGTTTTGTAAATTTAATGTGATGTGAAAGATGTCTGTTCAGAAAACATGGTTTCTCTCTTTCATTTCTAAAATGAAAACTGAACTCCTCTGAAGTCAACAGCAGTCTTTTAAACAAACCACGTAAGACAAGAGTCTGGGTAAATTTGATTCTAAGTACCGAACTCTGTGTTTTGAATATCTGAACATCTTTGGAAATGAGTAGAAGATCAAATGGAAATGTAAGACAACTGAGGTTCTCTCAAGAAAGCTATTTAGCATAACATGACCTGGACCCTGGGAAAATATAGGCAGGAGAAGATTACTTCCTTGATTCCTATGCACATTTTAAAAATTCTCAGATTGGCTAGAGGTCATCTAGTAAAGAAAGAGAACAAAACTACAAAAGCAGGAGATAAAGAACAAATCATTTTCATTTGTTTCTCCAAATATAGGCTACTTCTATATCCTCAAGAGAAGAAAAAAGGGAGGAAAGCTCTGGAGCCAAACTACCTGAGTAAGAACTGACATTAATGAAACATACCTGTGTGAGAAAGAGCTTGACACACTCTCCAACTCAAGATGATGAAGTTAGCACATAGTAAGCAAACAGACACACACAAAAAGTGAAAGTGATGCTCACACTAACCAAATGATCAAAACAAATAAAACGAAAATGTATTTTTTGACTTTCAGAAATAGTTCCTGCATATTCATATTCCTTTAAGTCTTCCAATTGAGTAAATTACAGGCAGTTTTATAGCAATTACTGGATTCCAATATTTATAGAAAACTGACCACCATGAATACATAATTATTCTATTATGTCCACTCTAATGAATAGAAAAACTATTTATCCACTTACCATGACACAACACAAAAATCTTATTTTCTTCCTGGCCATGCGGAAGTGAACACAAACACTTGGTGAGGAAATATGTGGGTAGAATTTCTATCTGAATGAGGTTAATATACAGAATTTTGATGAAAATATACTGAAATATATTATTTATTTCAGTAACAGAAAGTATGCTTTAGATCTAAAATATCCTCTCAGCCAGTTTTGAAAGATGACTGAATCATAGGTGCACGACATTCAGCAGTGGATTCACCCATGGATGATGTGATGCCTTGTGTCTAGATGTCCCCCCAAAATCTCATGCAGTCATAGATGGGGCTTCTCAGAGGTGGTTGAATCTTGGGTGTGTGAAGCTGGGATTAAGGATGTGATGTTAAGGGCATGAGTGCTACCATCCTTTTGAGTGGGTAGCCTGGATATCATATGAGTCAGAGAGAAGGCTGCCATAGTTGTTGCTTGTTGCTTGTCACTTGCTGCCTTTTGTCCGTCTCCTCTGCTATCAAAGTCACACAATTAACTATACATTGGAGCCAGTAAACTATGAACTGACACCTCTACAAACTGTGAACTACATTAACCTTTCCTCCTTTAACTTTGAGTGTCTGGTATTTTGACTGAGAAATGAGAAAAGTAACTATGATAAATGAGTTCAGATTTGAATGTGTTATTAGAAGGTGGTGCCTGATTAGAAGAGGTGGGGCACTGGGAAAGGGGGTGTGACCCAGAAAAGTATGTTCTTATCCCCAGCTCTTGCCTTCTCTCTGCCTGCCTCTGTGGGCTAAGCATGCCTTTCTACTATTCTAAGCCAAGTGACTGTGCATGGACTGAACTTTCTGAGACTGTGAAGAAAAAACCAGCCTTTCCTCCTTTAAATGGCATGTATCAGGTATTTTGTTCCTGTGATGGGAAAGTGACCAATACAATGACCAAAATGTACTCTACCTCCAGCACAGGATTTCCTAACAGATCTTGATGAAAATGAATACATTTATCACTCTAACAAGTTTCCCTTTAAGGATTCTGGTGTTTGTGACAATGTCTACTAAGTACCTTATAAGTGTAATTATGCATCTTACTTGTCATTCTTGATAAAGTAGCAGCAGCCACTGTGAGTGCAATGGTCCCACCTTGTCCATGGCTTTGGTTTCTATTACTTTGATTACCTTGGTTCAGCAAAAATTCCAATGAACCAAGTACAAGAGTCCAGGAATATTTTAAATTGCATGCTGTACTGAGTAGTGGAATAAAAATCTCATGCTGTCCTGTTCTGCTCCAGTCTGTCCTGGCCCTGATATGATCTGTTCCTTGTCTATTATCTCCACACTATGTATACTCCATACCCATGATCAGCCACCTCTTAGCCATCTTGGCTTTACTTACTCATGGCCTGGAAATACAAAAATAATTGCACTGGAAATTCAGATAAGCCAAGAGAAGGAGTACACCCCTGCCTTTAAGTAAAAAGCTAAAAGTTCTAGAATTAATAAGAAACAAATCACAACCTGAGATTGCACAAATCTGTAACACAAACACATTTTTTCTCCATGAAACTGAAAAAGAGGGAAACAAAAACAATTAATGCTAGAAATGCTTTTGCACCTGGAACAGCCAAAGTTATAGTCACACTGTATGATAACTACTTAGTAAAGATGGAAAATGTATCAGATTTTTGGTGGAAAACATGAAAATTTGCTCTTATTAAGGGCAACATGCAGAAAACATTGAATCTGTATGAAAATATCAGAAAAAAATCCTTTACAGTGAGTGACACCAAGCCATTTAACACAAATACAAGATGGTTGCACGGATCTAGAAATACATTTTGACTGGAAAATATAAAAATTATTGAAGAGGTTGTTTCTGCCAATAAAGATGCTGCTTCCATACTGCAGGCAGAGTTGAAGAAGAAAACTACTACCCATTCCAAATACATTGTTTTAAAACCATGTTATTGGAAGAAAATATCCAATGGAAACCAAATTCAAAATGGGCATAGTGGTATATGGCAGTAAACCCATCTCTTTGAGGTAGGACAATCACAAGATTAAACCCAGCTTGAGCAACTTGGCCATTTAGGAATGCCCTGTTTAAAGACAATAAGTAAATACAAAGGATCAGGCATAAATCTCAGTGCATCAGTGCAGATGACTCTGGCTTCAATCTCCAGTACCAAGCGAGCATGCACACATACACACACTAACATACACACTTGTAAAACTGCAAAGGCAGCAGGACACAAACGTGGAAAGATGCTCATTCAGATGATGATGGTACAGTTTCATAGGAAAAGGAAAGGTGATGAAGGGAGTAAGGGAGAAAGAGAGAGAGAGAGAGAGAGAGAGAGAGAGAGGCATGATATATCTTAGTCACTTTCTTATTTGTTGAAACTAAATCCCTGACAC
Source organism: Cuniculus paca (assembly GCA_004365215.1). Taxonomy (NCBI): domain Eukaryota; kingdom Metazoa; phylum Chordata; class Mammalia; order Rodentia; family Cuniculidae; genus Cuniculus; species Cuniculus paca. Next base: position 21,067 of record RJWT010006713.1, on the reverse strand, counting down.
CCATAATTTAGAGGTCAGGCTTATTTGATCTATGATTGACTGGGTCCAGGGCAGAAAAGACCTGATGGAAGGATCTGTGTGGAGCACAGTCGCTCACTGTCCATCCCATGGCAGTCAGAAAGCAGAGAGAGAGAGGATAGGAGCTAGGGAGGGAGAAACACCCTTCTGGGTTATGCCTCTTGTGACCCATCACAGACCAGCCCCCATGTCCTACCAGCAAGTCAGCAATAGTGACCTGTGATCCAATCATCTCCCAAAAACCCCAACTCTGATCTGTTAGATGGCATTCTACATGTAAATCAGAGTACCACAATGAGCTCACTTTGTAGCCCAGGCTGGTCTCGAACTCACAACAATCCACCTGTCTCAGCCTCCCGAGTGCTGGGATTACAGGCGTGTCATTTGTATGTACTTATAGGGAAAAAGTAATACACGATGGTCCAGTCCTGTCTGCAGTTTCAGCGATGCATTCAGGACCTCCAGGGAAAGAGAAAACTATAGTGTTATCTTGAAGTATTGGAAAATTTTAGCCAAATATGCTTAGAAATTATTTTGTTAAAATGAGTTAGACAAAAAGCAATGGAAACTGACATTTATATATATTACTCCAAAATTAAAGTGATGCATATTTGTCAATAAGAAAATGAAGGCATAGTCTATATATTTTTTAAATTTTGAAGTGAAAGCTTTGATTATTTACTTTATGTAGTGCAAAACTGGCAAGTGTCGATGTTAGGAAAATCTGATTGAAACCATTGTTACTCTTTTAGTATGGGCTTAACAAAGCAGTGATACTCATATTAGCACTGTGCGTCAGCCAACGCTACTACTTCTTTACATATATTAATTTACTTATATCTAGGATGTTGTCAGGATTTCTCTCATTTTCCAGGTAAGAAATCTTATTCACAGAGCTCTCCGAAGACTATCCGCAGCAGCACAGTTGATCAGAAATTAAATTCTCAGCAATTTGGTCTAGATTTTGAGTGTGTAAATTCTATAGCATTTACTATATTTTCTCACAGAAGAGAACAAAGGAACAACAAAGACTGAATAAAACTGAGTGATTCCAAATGGGGAAAGAGACATTCATGAAAAATTGCAATGTTTAATTTCTAACAGAATTGCCTAACATGGCACCTCCCTTAAATCCTGCTATAATCTTTGGTATAAATTAAGCTATTGAGTCCTACTATTTACTCTATGTTATATTATATATTTTAAGTAATTTGATGCTTCTAAAACTATAGTGATCTTCCCATCATTATGTAACATCCACAGATATTCTAATCACTATACTTTTGCAAATGATTTCACGTTTTGAATTTGGTTCTTCATCAACATAGGGAATACACTAATTTCATTGATTTTAGTATTTCAGGTTGACATTTGAGGGGTTACATATGTCATATATTCAATGACCATGTAGTGTAGCAGGCCTGGAACCAAAGACTGTAGATAGACTTACTGATAAAATACATCCCAGTCAGTTCATGAACTGCAATTGTTCACCTTAATGAAGACAGTACAGAAAAAACATTAAGAAACAAGTTACAAAATAGCTTTTTACAATTTAGTTTCCATTTATTTTATTAGGAATTGCTGATCTTGTAAGAATTAACTTCCTTAAACATATTTAGCACCTCACCGATATTTCTCCTGATTAGAAGTTGCAGTGACCAGTAAACTAGATTTCAACTGTTTTTGATATCTGGTAGTTAGGTATCTAAATGATTTCCACCTAGTAAGTTAACTTTCTGTTAGAGGTTCTTTTGTTTTCTGTTTCTGTGTTTCTCTCAAAACTTTTACATTCCATTTTAAGGGTTTGAGGTTACAAAACAATGAAAATAAGCAACATCCTGGAATTGTATGATAGGTCAAGTATGACTGCAAGTTTTCCATTTTTTTGAAAGTCAATATGAAATGTGTTGAATTCCTTAGAGAAAAAATAACTGCATATAAAAAAGGGCTATTACATCTCTAAGCATATAATTTACTTTACAGATGTAAGCACACACATTCGCCATCCTGTGGGAAAGAACCAGAACAAGTACGCAAGGGAATTTTGTTTCATTTCAGCAGAAAAGTAGAATATTTCTATGCATTGAAATTTTTCACTATAGAAATAAAACGTTCCAAATAGTCCTGGTATTCAAAGTGGCAGGAAGCATTTCAACTATATATATTCTCAATAAATAGTGTCAAATTTGGTTTTTTGTAACAAATGGTTCTTGATCGAAGGTTTTAGAAAACCTGAATTAAAAAATTCACACATTTTATTTTAGGTAATTTCAGTCATGCATTTTTTTCAATTGTTCTATGAATTTCTCTATTAAACAGACATGTAGAAAACACGAGCTCATTTCTTTTTAATACTTGGCTTAGTTTCTTTTTTTCATGTAAATTCTATAAAGCTACACAGTAATCCATTTGTTGAGTATCAATCATCGCTGTAGACTCAAATATTGTTAAGTAGCACAAAGTAAGGAAAGTCACGCTCCTTGCTGTTTACTTAACATGATCATGTACAGTCTTGCAGAAGAAAGTCAATACAATGTAATGTTTTATAAGATATGATTAACATAGTGGTCATACTTCTGATTGACTACAGTTTTTTTTTTAATTCAGGAAAAAATGCTGTCCTTGAGAAAGGTAAGAGCAATAAAGGCTGTGAGATGTTTCAAAGAATTTAATCCTGCCTTATCTGTTGTCAATGAGTTTTAAATAGGAGAATATATAATAGCATTAATAATAGTACCAAACACTATTGTATGTGTAGGACTTATTATATGCATAGGTTTTCCTAATACTTTTACAAGCATAATAACATTTAATCCTCACAACAATCCAGTAAGATGTTTCCCATTCAGAAAAATAGCTTTTGTTTAGATTAGCAACTCTTCTAAAGTTACATCATTTAACTGAAATTAAAAAGTTGTGATCCAATTTTGATGTAACCTCAAACACTATGATCTTGTTATGGCTTATGTCTAGATGTCCCCCCAAAGCCTCATGCAGTCATAGGTGGGGCTTTTCAGAGGTGACTGGATCTACGGTGTGTGATGCTGGAATTAAATGTGTGCAATTACTAAATTAGTCCAGTGATTGCTTTGGCATAGTTCTGAGAGTGGATAATGAGAAAGCCCACCAGAATGTGGGTGCTACCTGCCCTAAGGGCACGTGACTTGGTTAGAATATAAGAGACAGAAAGACAACTGCTGTCATTGCTTGCTTCTTGACTACTTTACTGCTTGCTTCCTTGCTACCTTCTGTCTTCCACCTGCCATGAACAGATACCCTTCTGCCATACCACTCTGCCTTGTGGCCAGCTGATTATGGACTAAACTACAAACTGTGAAACCAAATAAATCTTTCCTCCTTTAACTTACGGTGTCAGGTGCTTTGTTTCAGCAATGAGAATAATAACTAAGACAGAGCTTAATACCTTGCTTGGTTTTTAGATAGCCATGCATGAAATAAGTAATGATTTTAATTCCCTACTAAGTGTTTGGAATGGTGCTGGGAGTTATTGGAAACAGAAAGAAGTATCAGCTCTTAGCCATTGCTCTTTAACCATGATACAACTGTTTAAAAATAGCTCATCATATGTTAAATTTAAAACTGAGTGATGATCATGAGCTATTTAAAACCGTAGCTGTCCTACGTAACAGATTTTGTATGCCTTTACATACCATTCTTCTGATCCTGAAGTGTTAAAATATCTCGTTTATCTACACCCTGTAGGCAAACAAGGCTGTACATGAGAAAAGTATGCACATGTGTGCTATTACCTTGATTAACTTCAGGGCTATTTTTTTTATTTCATTATGTGTCCTTTAACTTAGCATTGAATATCTGAGTATTTAGCAAAGAAATTCTCAAAGATGTAGAAGTAGATGATGTCAACAAAACAGGAACCTAGCTGAAGGATAACAAAAAAGCAGTAAAGCAATAAGCTCCTCCTGCTTAGCACATTTTCTTGAAAAGGTAGCATCATGGTTTTAAGCCTGTAATAAAAGAAAATGCTCAAAAACAGTGTTAAAATAGTGTGATGCATGGGGGTAGATAAGGAAGCAATCTTAATGTCTATGATAGAGAGTTGAGAAAAATAAAGTATGTCTAATGAATGTGATAGAGTACTTTGCAGAAGACACATGGAGATTTGATGCATGGAAAATTGTCATCAGTCTACAAGAACTAAATATGCTGATGAAAGAATATTAAGAGCTTTATCATAAAGCATTTCTATAAAGTATGAATATGTAAAGAAAAATCTGTGGTGTATTTATTTAATGCAGTTTGTATTTTGTCGACCCCCTACTATGTGCCAGATTCTATGTGTCTGACATGACAGTAGAAAAAAGATAATTAAATCAAGTGAGGTAAATGTCTCTGATATTATTATCAGTCCATTGGGAGAAACAAATTGTTAAACTACTGAAATAAACAATAAATGTTTATAATTATAAAATAAGCTTTAAAAATCAGAGGGAGAAGATAGAAATACTAGGAAGAAACAACTTGCAATCAAATAATGTCATTAGGCTAATTCTTGCTGAGAAGGTGCCTTGAATAAAAACTTCTACACATTGAAACATGTCAGATTTTGTTTTTGAAGTAAACACTAAGGATGAATACAAACACATTTCAATTAACTTCAAATGTATATTTATCGGTTATGGAGAAGGATATGGAATTGAAGAATCAGTAAAAATTAATGAATAAAAGAAGAGATGGGCATTTCATCGATCACTGATCATTGTCTCCTAGAAAATGCAGAATACGATTTATCTAAACTCTCTTAATGTGAAATTCAGACACTTCCTCTGTCTTGCCCATGAAGAATGAGGGATACAATCTTTAACCCAATTGAACAGACAGATTTGGCAAATTAAACTACAAAAATTCTCCACTGAATTTTAATTTTATGTAAATAGTAAATACAAATTCTTCATGTATGTTGCATGCACTGTTTATTTGAGATTTATAAATCACAGTAATACCAATAATAGAATAAGAATTGCTGTTCATCTGAAATTCACATTTAAATGGGTATCTGATATTTTATGAGGCCAGCCTACATCCTAACTCTATCCATTACATTTCTAGTTTTACTAAATATCTCCTAATCTGATCTTCTTTCTTCTCTGCAATATTGAGAGACTACTGGCATTGATGGGAATAATCCTTATACACTTTTTTTGGAGCTTAGAAAATCTTTTAAAGTTTCATTTTGAATTAGACTTTTCTTTGAATTAGCTCATGGGAAAGAAAGGGCTACAAACTTTTTTGTTTGTTTGTTTGTTTTGTTTTTTAAAGAGAGATCTAAATTGAAGGATGAAGCTTAGTTTGTGAAACTTTAGTTTGGCACATAAGTTATATAGGTAGTCTTTACAGAATGTGTATAGTATATTACTGCAGATTCCATTCAAATCAAAAATTAAAGTAATGAATCAACTTTGAGTAACTGAATAGAGCCTATGACTGTGTTGCTAAAAGAAACTAAGAAGAATTCTAGAAACTGACCCACTGAAATGTTGAAGTTACTTAACATTTCAGGCAGCACAGTGCATCACTGAGGAAAGGAGAATCCACTGTATACATGGTACAATTATTTACCTATATCAGAAAAAAAATATGATTTAAACTTCATACAATGCAGAAAAAACAATTTTAATAAGTATTCTAAAGGAATAAAAATCAAAACTGAAACTTCACAAAATTACAGAATATCTTTATGCCTGACAGAAGAAAAACAATGGTCAAAGCCCATGAAGTATCATAAAAATAAATATATCTAAACCATATTAATACTAAAGCAAAAAGTAAATGAAGTCATGCCATCTTATATTCCTGAAAAGTTCCTTAAGGAAAAAAAAAAAGAAAACAACAAATGCTAGGTTACATTCAAAAATCTACATGGAAACTATGGGTAATCAAAAGAGTCAGTAAGCAAGAACAAAAAAGGTAACAAAACAAAACAAACTCAAGTTCAATAGGAAAGACAATCCCAGAAAGCCTATATATTTTTTTAATTTTTACTTTTTTTTTAAAGTGCAAAACAGAAAAAAGGATAGAGATGATACAAAATTTGAAAAAATAGTAGAAATTTAACTCTAGTTAATATATTGCATATTGTTATCTTAGAAGTAGTTGTTCAGATCTTGCAAACCTATATTTTTAAGAGAGCAAATGATGAGAAATATCTTACGGATGAGACTAGCTAAATGGCAAACAGATATTTCACAATTGTAATAAAGATTATGCAAATTAAGATAAAAACAATGTACGCTGTTTTGCCAATAGATTGATAAAAATAAAGAACTATGAGAAGACCAAATACTGGTTAGGCTATGTGTCAGTGTAACAGATAAGTACTGCAGAAGTGAATGAAAAATGCCTGTGCTGTAAAACATGACAAGACATTATTTGAAAAGCTAAGAATACACTGAAACACTCAAAAATCCAATCATTAAAATGTAAAAATTTACCTCTTACACCAGGCTCCCTATGAATTTTACTCTCCTACTGTGACCGCTTCTTCAAAAACTAAATACAAATGCTTTCCCTTTGCTTGTGCTCATGGTCTCCTTAACCCTTTTTTGCTTTTGTTTTTGCCTTCTTTTTCCTTCTTTCTTCATATAAAGGCAAGAGTTCCTCCAATGAACAAAGAATTATTGAGCAGCCATGAATTTAGTGCAATTTTGTGAATTAGATAAACCTGCCTATTAACCCTGAACTTCTTGCTTTCCAAAAAGTAACTAAATGGTCAGTATTTAGACAGAAAAGTAGACTCAGATTGTTGTGAGAGCAGAAAGCACATGAACAAGCCAGCTCCTGGCAGGACAATAATGGAAGTACTATGGATCATGAGAAGGGTACTGCTCAGTATTCCCTTCCTTAAAATACTGAATTCCTAACATGAATACATGTATGCACACACACATATCACCTTTCAAGTATGTAAGCTTCCAGGTCATAGTAAACTTTCATTCTATGTTACTAATGGAGGATAAAAAATACTAGATGAATCAATATATGTGGTAGTCAGATGTGGTTATTTTTCCCGTGGATTGCTAAGACTGTGGTGCTTCAAATTGACTCAAGTACATTTCTATACATTCTCTCCATGCAAAAAGCTGAATTGTTCCTTTTTCTTTTCTCTATTGGCTGAATAGTATTACATGGACATTTATCTAATGGAATCTCTGTGATACTTAACATCGACCTTGATAATTAGAAATCAAATTAGAAATCAACATTGGGACCAGCAAATTTTAGACACTATCAACACATCGAGATAGCACTTCATAGTGATCATCTGTATTTTAATAAGAGTTACCTTAAAATGCTGATGGTAAAAAGAATTGTTCGTGTCTTTGCAATTGTGGTTTTAATATAAATAATTTGATCAATTCTATAAAAAATATTCTTATATGTTGAACAAGTAGTCTATTTCTTACGAGATTTCAAGATCTTGTTCAGTAACAAAAAAGCTAGTTTTTCAGAAAGCCAATGCTCAATTACAAACACTAGATGTGTATGAGACTGGCTATGTTTCTTTGCCACACATCGAAGAATTTCACCTTTTAAAGTGCTGGCTGTGTTGCAAGGAACAATAAAACAAAACCAATGAACAAAAAGGTGACTTTTCGTGTTTTTATTTTTCATTGTCTTGTAATTGACGCTAACCTAGTTTCAAAAACTACTAATCCTCTGAAGTTGTTATAATTTGAAATCTATTGCTGTTGACCACCATAAAGAAAAAGAGAAAACACCAGAGGCTTTAAAATTCCTTATTTCGTTCTTAAAATTTTGTATAATGAAGAAGTACTTCCCCTATTCATTATTTATCATTTAGTGTTGCTAACAATGTCTTTAGATATATAAATCATTTTTATTTTTACTTTAAATATATTGATTTTTTTCTTGACTTTTGTCTCTATTGCTTAAAAATTTTGAAGAGATAGGTTATTTATGCTCAGAAATTCAGAGATCACAAAAAATATCTAAATTGTCATTTGATTGTTAAAAGTTTTAGTTTTACATTTACTCTTTTTTGACTAATTACAATTTTAGTTTCTTTTTTTTCTTGATTTTATTTTGGAACATGTTGTGAATGATGATCTAATTATTGCCCCTTCTAAAGACAACTCGCATTTTCAACCATTTTGTTTCATGTTTCGTGTTTTATCCCACACACATTCATTTCACAGATCTGCACACACACACATACTTTATTGTTTTCTAATTATTCTACCTTTTTAAATATTCTTGTATATACCACTGTTTATACATATGTTTATGATGTTTTGATATTTATATCTCAGCATTTTAAAAAGTATTTTGAAGTAAGTTTTAGAATATGCTTGATACCAACTGAGTTACATTTCTCTTTTATCCTATGTTGGTATGCTTTGAAAGGGTGGCTTGGAGAAAACTAGTAATTTAAATAATTTGGTTTTTTGGAGTATTCTCAACTAAGTCACTTACTGATTTCATTATTGTCACCAAGGACAATTGAAAGAAACTTTCTTTTGCGAATTTTCTAAACAATAATTATCGTCATCACAAAATGGTATGTGGTCCCAAAAGTAAAACTTTCTTCTAAAAAAAGGATCATTAAATTAAAATATTTGTTCTTTAACTTGAACAAATGGCATAATGTTTGACTTGTGGACATAGGATTATTCATAAGCAAGTAACTTGGAGTACATAATAAGTCTAGTGGTGTCTAGACAGTCATCTCCAGAATTTAAAATTACAAACATATCACTCTGTAATATTTTCTCAATGTAGTGATGATATGAAGGTATAAACGGAGAAGCAACAGAGCTAAATGCTTATTAATTGGAAACCACCATTGTACTACTGCTAGGAATAATGAAGAGTGAAGAGCAGGAGAAAGGAAACTAGGGAGAGGAAGCCAGGAGGAAGAAAACAGCAGGAAAGCAGAAGAAATTGCAGAGGTGGGCACTGGAAAGCAAGCGACGGGATATCATCTTCAATACAATCTGTGATTGTCAGAACTTCAGGCATCCATGCCTCAAAAGCAGGAGGAGTTTGAAAGAGAAAATCCAGCATAGTGTGCTGTTAGGTAGATGTTTTATTCTAACAAGGAGTGCTGCATTTAAATATAATGCTATTTGCTTTGTGCAAAACTGAAACTGAAACATTTGTAAAGGTTTCTTTGTACTGTTTCTAATCTATAATTTAACAGATTTGTTCCACCAGAACAAACATTTGCTGAATGTCATGGAAATGGTTTGAAAAGTCTAAGTGTCAGCAAGATCGCCTCAGAACACAACACTGAAACAAGGCAGCACCTGTATGCAGAACACACAGACCCACCCACAAAACGGGCAGTGTTTCAGAATGTCGGCATCTCAGCCATCGTACTGTTTTTCACACACTTCGCTTCTTTGTGTGCTTAAGACAAGCCCTCAAACCTTTGGTTACATTCTGCACAAGCAAGGGGAATTAATCATCATACCAATCTACATGCCCATTTCTTCAGAATTGCTGCCTGTGATCCATCCCTTGAATAACTTATACTACTGACCTTTCTGATCAACAAGATGAATGATAAAGGCAAAGGACTGCAGTTTACATCTTCATAGAAATTGCCATCTTTTCTGCGTAGTTAAAATAAATAATTCCTTTAGTCTTATTCATTGCCTCCTGCAAGTGATATTTGTATGTGTGTGGGAGTGAGATGTACTGCATCTTCCTACCTTTGATGTTGGGTCTTGTTTGGGGGCTGCTCTTTTGACAAGCTTTCAAAAGCCCCCTACTATGAATGTCGAATTAAGTACTCTTATGAATATGCATGAACATAAACCTCCTATACTCATTTTGGTGGCTACTCACTGTTCTGGGTTGCCCTGGAAGCCATTCCAAATGGTTTTGATTTTGCGTTTGAGATTCTTAATGGTGGTAATTATCTGTTGCAGCCATGCAGTACCAAATATGATGCGTGTTAGAGATACTTTAAAAAATAATAATAAAAACGACTGAAGATGCTAATTCCCACATTTTAGTTCCTACAGGGCAATTAGCCCCTAGTAATGATGTTTATATTTATATGCAAATGTTTCAGGAAAAATGAATCTTAACAGAGACTTCATATCAATACTATTGGGAGACGAGAGCATTCCATCTGTCTGTAGAAAATGCCTGCCATTAGCTCTACGTGTAGCCTATTTCTGTAATAGAAACTATTTAATCTTAAGTAATTCATTCTTCATTTTGTGTTATTTTCCCTTCCTTCTGTTCTTTTATTAAGACTCTTAACTAATGTACAGTGTGTGCGGCTCTTCAGGGCCTACACTTAGGTGCTTTGCCACATTTTCTTCTGAGTCTCCACTGTTCTTTGAATTATTACCTAATATTCTCACCACTTCTCATTTTGGAATAATAATTGAGTAACCAAAGCAGACTTCTCAGGGGGCACTTACTGGTTAATATCTTGTTTTAGGGATGCAGCAACATGCAAAAGTAGAACTATAATAAGAAGCAAAATTCTGCATTACAGCTGTAGCTTTTGATTAGCTTTAGGCTAATAATTTTAAAAAAGGAATGAAAAAAACAAAGCAAAAAGATGAAAATCCTTAAGCATATGCAGAAACTGAAGCTTCAAGATTCATCCTGATTCCCAACAGAGGCTAGGATCCACCTCATATTGCAATGCTTTCTACTCCAACACGATTTTTTATATGGAGGGTCCTGTTATAAGTAATAATTTCCCTCTGCATTCCCTTTGTTTCTGAAAGATGTTTTAAACTATCCATTGGCAGCTGTGTTACTTAGGTCGTGTCATTGAATGCAATGCTCTCTTATCTTAGACATATTCTTTTGCTGAAGAGTGAAGTACACATCCATTATGTTATTTAAGGATTGGCATCAGTTACACATTTTGGAGACAAGCAAAGAATTATTTCTTTTTATCTATGAAAAATAGAGAATTGTCAATCCACGATGATGTAAATTAAAATTATTAACTGAATACAGAACAATAGAGGTCTATTCCATACTGTTAAACCACTTCGCATTTCAAATTCTGTTTATGATAATGGGAAAAAAGTAAAAAAAGAAGCATGGCATGATTACCATGTCATATTTACAACAGCTGTACAGGAAAAATCATTTTAAAAATAGGACCATGTAAGGCTAAGGGGAGAACTGATGAACCTCCCGTACTTGGCCAAATAGAGATGCATGATAAGTACTTACAGACCTCCACAGTAAAACACCCACAAGACACTTGTGGAAATGGCTTTTTCCCTTTAACTTAGATGGAACTGGGAAGCAAGCCACCCCAAACTTTCTAAATAAGAACCAGCATGCCTCAAATAGCACCCTATTTCAAAACACAGATGCTCACTGTCACTCACTGTCAAAACCTGAACTGGAGGAGTCCGGGAAAGAGAGCACTGCAGCACCCTGACAGTGGAAAACCTCGTTAGTAACTCTGGAGATTTATCAGTCATTCTGATGGGATAATTTGATTTTAAATTCCATCACTGCTAGCCCTAATTTTTAAAATGAAATTGAAAAAAATGCGACTTCTTTTTCCCCTTGTAATGAATAATAGGATCATATAAATCTAAATCAAGTTTGCCATTAATCAGAAATTGCAGGAAAAAAAATTGGAAGAATTTTAGGGTTTGAGAGAAATAGAACAGTTCCCTCTGCCTTACTACCTCTGTGATGGAACTGGAATGAGATTGCCTGAAAGAGATTCCTTATGAGTTTCAATTTAGTAAGTCAAAAGTTTTCTTATCAATGCAGAATGTTAATACTTTCTCAGGAAATGTAGCCCCTTTCAAAAGAACAGTACTTAGTCAAATCACACACTGAGGTCCTTTTGTGCCTTTTTACCATAATTCACTCCTGAATCAGAATTTTTCAGTCAGGAACAAAACCACAGGAAAATTTCATAAACATGCTCTTACTTGTAGGTGTGTGAGTCTTACAGAACCCTAATCCCTTGTCTTTCTCTTTCTCAACAGACAATAAATTTATTGCCAGTGATGATATACTTTTAGAAGTTGATCTACCTGAAGATTCTTGCTTGCTTTTCCAGTCATATTGCTGTTTAGTACCACAAAATTCAAGAATTCTTGGTTGGAAAGTGAAAATCAAACAACTCATTAAAAATAGTAGAATTATATCCAGACCAAAACCTAACAGAGTGTAATATGCTGAGAACTGCTTCTTACGTTTCCGGGTGACACATTTTATACACTTTCCCAATATTAAAATTTCTAAAAAATGAAGACTTAATGTCAACTTGCTTGTTAGAGAACCAGGGTCACAAAAGGTGAACAGCAGAATTTTTTAATATGAAGCCGAGAAGTCAAGGGTGCTTTACTTTTAGCCTCTTCATTTAGTAGAACCAACTCTGATTGGCTCATCTTCTAACAAGGTTCCCTCCTGAACTGTTTGCTTTCTCGGTAAAGGAGATAGGTTTCTAGCTATGCACCTGTCACTCTTTAAATTTCACCTCCAGCTTTCTCCACGCCACATTTTTTTTCTTTCAAATAACAGAACAAAGAAGTAAACTATACCATTATTTATTAAAGCACCATTATGATTCCTAGAAAGTGGGCAAGTATGAAATAGTCACTTCCTTAACTGAGATTTAGAACCAAAATTCTTCACAGCCTAGTTGCACGCTGTGAACATCCTGGTTCTGGTACCTGGGACATGAGAGGCTTTTAAATGATTCAACATATTCATAGTTTTAAAATATAGCACACTTTCTATTTGGTAATCTAGGCAGATAAAGACTTTTGATGAAGCTTTTCATTATTTAGTAGTAAATATTTGCTTATATTCCTTGCATATGTATCTATGTGCTTGCAGGTGGGCATATAAATTTTCAAAAAAATGACCATACCTCTACTGCCAAATATGAATTAAGAAAACTTGGCTAAGGAGTTTGAATTAACATTTCCACACTCTTTTTCAAGAAAAATATAACAATAATTATTTTAGATGATGGTTTTCATAATGCTCAAATTTTAGAATAAAGCAATAAACTATATCCCATTATTTCTTACAATATCATTATGGAATATCTGGGAAGTAGACCAAGCACAAAATGGGAAAGCACTTACCTTACAAATGTGCTGTGATTCCCCTCTGGATCAGCTGATTACTGAGGATGTCTGCTTGAGTTGTCAAGTAGTATGGCGTCCACAGCAACTTCCTACCTGTTACAAAATTTGAAATTGAAATTTTTAACCCTAAAGAATGTTAAATTGTCTATCTATATCAGTTAATTTTTAATACCTCAGACAAAATACACAATTTAAAGAAGAGGTTCTTTTTAAGTTTATGGTTTCCAAGGATTGAGGTCATGGTAATCTGGTTTCAAGGAAGGAACATCATGGTGAAGGGGCATAGCAGAGGAAAACTGTTTATTTCATGACAGTCAAGAAACAATACAAGGAAAAGTACTAGCAAGTCTTTTGCCTCCAAAAGCATGCCACCAGTGACCTATGTCCTACTGGGTCCCATCTCCTAACAGCATATTCAGCTATAAACATCAGTGGATCAGTGAACTAGTGTCCCATGATCCAATCAACTTTCCAGGTGTCACTTATTTTAGTCAAGGTAATAATAAAGCTCAGTTATCATAATTTTCACATACTATCCATGAAGTTCATTATGGTATAAATCATACCTCCCTTTTTCTCCTATTTGTCAAATACAATAAAAACAGATCATAGAAAAACAGTAAGAAAATAGTTTCATAAAATATATACCCTTAAAATGTCTTCATCAGAGATATTTTCTCTTTTATTCATGAACAATTCCTCACAGTTTTTACCTTCACCCTCAATGTAGCTGCGACAAGTCAGTCAAGGTCCACAGAATCCAATTAGAGAAGTTTTCTCGAGAAGGAATTGTGCTTCTTGACAATATTAGGGCAAAGTACATGCAAGCTGTTTTAACTTTAAGGAGGGAAATGGTAGCTACCATCATCTTTCATCGGTGGCTTAAAACTCTGCCGTACAGCAGTGACAGGCACCAGATACCTGTCCAGCTCTGCTGGCACCAGCCATTGGTTATTCTGTCCTACAAGGCTGTCGACTGTATATGCTCTGTTGCATAAAATCAGGACAATGTTTAGGGTTTAGGCATAGTCAGAACAGTGGACAGAAAAGTCACCATTTTCTGTCACAACTTAAGAGGGAGTGGAATTCTGTGAACCTTATGAAAAAGGACTTTGAACAGTCTTTGCAATACAGAGACCTAAATGTTGCTCACATTTTTTCACTCCGGTAAGCCCTGATGAACCTTCCTCCTGCATGCCTTGTTTCCTTCTCCCATTACACACAATGTCCCATTTACCTCATTATCTTGGTTGGCACTAGCACAATCCTTCAAAATGGTTTTCTTTCCTCAGGGCTCTGTTGTCTACACTGCCCTGTACCAGGAGCAATTCCAAAAATAACAGAAACATAAATATGCCAACCTTTGGTTAATTTATCATTCTAAGATTCTGAAGGCAGAATATCCTTCATGAGGGCATTTTTGTCTTTTTTTACAGACTCATCTGTTGAGTGTTTCACCCTTTCTCAATTTACTTTGTGCTCTAGTAATGATGCATGTAGTCTAAAACCATGTTTTGCATACAGTCTTGTGTCTGCCTTTTAAGCCACTTAGAAAATTTGAGTTGTTATTAGTTGCCATGCTTTGAGATGTTATTTTCTCAGAAGGATTTTCTGGTTTGCCTCCTGAGAGTTAACTGCTTCTTCCTATAAGAAGTATATATACCTCTGTTGTTGCACTTATCTGTTTAGACGTCTCTCATCTCTACTGAAATGAGAGTCCTTAGGGCTCAGTCCCATTTCATTGTCTTCAGTTTGGCAGGGTGTAACCCAGTGCTGATCTATAGATGAAATGCCTATGGACTGAGAATACAGACTTTTGCATACCTTTCTGCAGACAAACTTTCTCTAGTCAACACTGAGAGTTTCCCATGCTTATGGATATATGAATTTCAATCCAAAGCCAGGGCAGTAAATGTCTCATGAAACCCTAACATTTTCACTCCACAACTGCACATAGTATGCCTCCATGTGACAAATTCTGTTGCTTCTTCTGCACAATATTATGAACCCATAAAAATGTCCATTACAACCATAACTCAGAGGTCTTGTGCTCTCAAAGTGCCATAGAAGAAGTAAGACATATGCATATACATCCCCCAATCAACAAAGCATTTTTGTGTTGAGTATTCACATGTTTTAAAAGGCCATGACTGACTGACTACAATGGATGATAACATTATTAACAGAGGTAGACAAAAAAAAAAACAAATAACAAAGAAGATTGTTTTATTCCTGAAAGTTCAGTAGCTACCCAATTATACGCAGGCAAGAGCATTGTACAAATTTCTTCCTTTCTGAATTTAATCTTTATAGGTACTGCTAGACAGATATTTGTTCCCATTAGGTTAATATTTTCACAACTAACATTTGGTAAATGATATCAGTGAAACACTGAGTCTGGGTTTTGTTTGTTCATGTTAAAGGAGGCCACATGAAGTGAATCATATAATTATACCCATTCTTTACTTTCCATCCCATGCTGGACATGAACCATACTTGATCAACACGCAGCAGAAATGCAAAGGCACTCTCCAGTTTTTGTAATGCTCTTTTCTACCTTTCAAAATTGAGTGGCTTTAAATAATCCTCCTGAAACTGCACACTTCACACCCCTTCAAAGACGGATGCTCACACGTGGTAGCATTAGAGGAAGGATTATTAAAGACCCCCATTGGAACTGTGGCCTATTCATTTTCTGTGTAAACCGTGGGGTTCCTATGCAGACAGTGATATGCCAACACGAACCCAGACAGCTGCATCACTAAAGCTGCTCGGAGTGCAGGTGGGGAAACAGCTTGTGATATTAACAAGACTGGATCCTGCTTGTGGCTTTCTATAGCCTTTATTTAAAATACAGAAAAATGCTTTCAAAGACTTATTTATAACTGTATCAAGCACAGATTGCACCAACATTATGCTGCAATGAGCACATGTGTTATTCATACTGATATTAAGTATTTTTTTTCTTTTTTGAAATAGCCAAAAAGAAAAAAAAAAAAAAACAGGTTTCCTGATGATTTCAGATAGGAGTTACTAAAACTATATCAATGGAACTAACTTGGGTAAAAATAGCTTTTTGAGAATTTAAGAAAATCATGAAAACAAACAAACAAAAAGATTCAGAGTAGAGAATTGGAGACATTAAAAAATGAAAATTTTAAACAAAGGTTTTTATGGATAACACAGCTGTCACATGTGTTTTAACTCCTTCATATAAAGACCATAATTAAAGTAGATCAAATGTTCCACATCACTATAAACTTGTGTTTTCTCTTTCTACCACTCAATAAACCTTGACACAATAGTTCATACTGAAAATATATTCATTGTTTTCTCTGAAATTTTAGTAAGCTTCTACTGTGTAGCGTAACTCTGTCAACTCTCACATGCAACATAAAAGTAGCCAAAGGCAGCCACCCACATACTTAAGGAATGCATATCTTTTGGGAAAGGAACAAATGTTCATTAAGCATAGATAAAAATGAAAAGGGACAATAATAAAAACCAATTATGAGCGAATTAATGAACTCTTTATTATTTATAATTACATGCACAGTCTTCAGATACGTTCTATACACCCAAAGGGATGGCAAGTCTGACGATCCCAGTATTCTCGAAAGCAAAGGCAGAAGAAGTGCAAGTTTGAGCCCAGCTACACAATGTCATGACTTAGCAAGAACCTGTCTCAGTAATAATAATGACAATATTACTCTAGAAAGAATGGCTACGATCAAGAAATCAACCAATAACGATTGCTGGCGAGGTTGATGGGGAAAAAGGAACACTTGGTCATTGTTGATGGGTGTGTAAACTGATACATTCACTATGAAAATCAGTATTCAGATTCCTTACAAACTAAATATAAAAATTCTTTTTGACCTGGTTATTTCCCCTTTTAAGTAGCTTCCCAAAAGATTTAAAAACATCATACCACAGTGAGGTATGTATATCCATGTTTATAGTAGCAAAATTCATAATAACGAAATCCTGTAAACAGCCTAGTTCATGCCCATCAATGGATGAATGGATTAAAAAATGTTGTATTTATACACAAATGAGTACTACTGTGCGATAAAGATAAACATGAGGAATTCATAGAAAAATGGATACACCTTGAGATCATAATGTTAGTGAAGTAAATCAGATACACAAACTTGAACACTGCATGGTTTCCCTTTATGAAAAATTATGTAGAAAAAAAGAGAGAGGAGAAAAAGATGGTACTAAATTCTAAGTATGTTTCTGCTATCAGTTTTTAGTTTCATGCCAGTACAGTATGAGAGATCACTTTGCAGGATTTCCATTTCTTTGGATATGTTAAGGTCTTCATTGTTGCTATGAGCACGGTCTATTTTAAATTTTAAAAATTCCCATAGTAGGAAAATCTATGAAGATAGAGAGTAGCGCAGTGGTTGCCCAGATCTAGGGAGGTAGTGATTGGGAGATTATAACTACTAGGAAGGGTGATTTGTATGAGGATAACAGAAATGATCTAAATTTGATTGTGGTCATGGTTGTATAACTTCGTTAATGAACTAAAATCTATTGAATCGTACACTTTAAATTTTTAAATTTTGTGGTATGCAAATTTTAGTTCAATAAAGATGTGATTTTTTAAAAATCATGATAACAATAGTAATAACAAGCAATGAGGATATAGCTTACTGTACCTTCACTGAATTAATTCTACTCACAGTAACACCAACAAGAAAAGAAAGAATGAAACAAAGAAATAAAAAAGAAACAAGAAAGAAAGAAAACAAGAAAAGGAAAGAAGGAAGGAAGGCAGGCACTGGAAGTCCCTGCATCCTGTTTATTCATCCTTATGATGACAACCAAAAGATGACCTGCCTTTCAGGGTTTTCCCAGGAATTGAAAAGCAAGCAGTAATCAATGTATTTGACAAGGGTCTGAAATCATAATAAACGCTCAGGAATTTGTTCTTATCTTTCTATGGTATTTTGTAGGAGTTGGAGTAATTCTGGGATGACATTTATGAAAGAGCAATAAAGTTTTTTTTTTCATTGTATTCAGAGTTAAAAAAGATTTGATTTACTAATTAAGGGGAAAGAAGACGTTTTAGCTCTGGAGAAACAGAAACTACTGAACAATATTTATGAGAGTATGAATGAATAAAAGATTTACTCAGAAAGTGGTAATCATAGAATATATGGTAAACAGAAATGACTTTATATAAAACCCCAATGCTAAATTGGTAAGGGGCCTTTATTCCTTTCCCGTAAGGAAATTTTGAAAGGCGTCCGTTCTAACCATTTCAAAGGTCCTTCTTACCCTACCCCTGTCAGTATGCTCTCTTAGCTTTAAGTTTCTAGGGAACTTTGGTTTAGTGCTGGTAATTTATTGGTTTTAGAGCCTTGGGTTTTCATTTATTCCCTAGGTGTCTCAGCTTTCACAATGTTAGGAAATTTTTCAGTTTTAAGTGATTCATGCTTCACCTGCAAGTGGTGGTAGATAAGAGTTAACTGATCACAACATTAAAATTAGAATATGAAAGAGTCTATTTTTCATACCAGATATGAAAAAAAAATTTTGAAATGGATAGGTAGGTCAATAGAAATCATACTCTTAAAGAAAGCTCAAATTATCATTTGAGGAATATTGATTTACACTATGCTTCTTACAAAGAAAGAGCAATGAATTGTTTTGTTAATCTAGCCAAATATCTCCAAGGTGAAAATATTCATTTTAACAGTGGAATAGTATTTATAAAATTTCAAAAGTGAGAAAATTTTACAAGAAAACTAATAATAAATACTAATCCCAAAGATGAAAATAACATATGATCTTATTTTCTGATTATATATTTTGTATTGGTGACTCCTTTCTAATGAAGAAAAAAATAAAGATTAAACAAAATCTTCCCAAAACAATATTAACAAGTATACTTGTAATTATTGTAACACCATCCTTTTGCTTCATTCATCTGTGACTGTCTACAGAGTACTTCCAGAAATGATTTCTGTTTACAGAAATGAATTCCTTTTTTCCCCTGAAGAACTGAGAATATATGTAACAAATGCTAAATGTTTTTGCTTAAGGATTTAGCTTCAAAATTTATTTTAAAAGGGAGGAGCGAAAGCAATGGGATATTGTCTAAGAGGGTGTTATAATAAATTTCAGAAAAGAGAGAAGAGATGGTTAATGGTAAAACAAAAACAAACCTACCATCTTCCGATTATCAGTCGTTTGCTTTTCCCTTTTGGCATATGAGTAATCTAATATAAAATATCAGGCTCGTATCACATATTAAATTAATTCAAAACATGACAGGAAGGGCAGACAAGTGGCTGTTTTAGAAATGAATAGAGCTCATGAAATATTTAATAAGTATCGATTCTGATTTCACCAGGGGGTAAACTACTATCTGGTACTAAGTTAAGCATTTTTGAAAGCTGCATCAACTGTAAGGTCAGCAGCTCAACCAATATTCAGTCATGAGCTACTGGTTCAATAATCATTATAAAATCAACGCAGAGATCTTTCAAATCCTCTCATTGGCTACAGAAAATATTTGGAAATCACAAAGATCATCTATTTGAAAACAAGGCATGGGTGTAGAGTGATCATTGACAGTCCTTGTGTAGCTGTATGGAGATGAGACTGTAATTTACTGCTGGCCCTGATAGACCGAAAGAATATTTTTGCCAATGTTTTAAAACTCTCAGAAAGGCCACTTACGACACTCCATGAAACTTGATTCCATCCTGATTTCTCTCTTTTTTTTGTTATTTTCACTATTTAATGCAACATCATAAAGACTAGGTACAGTGTCAGAATAAGAATGCGGAAGATCTTAGGAGTAACACTGCTTTTGCTGCATTTTTAAACTCTGTGCTTATATGTCAGTCTCTTTGCATGTCAATTTTCCTTCTGGGCTTTGATGCTTATCAGGCTAAAAAGTTAGCAGAATAGGAAAAGGTGATATGATAGCTTCTGCTTCAAAATGCTTCATAAAAAGTAGTTAATACATTGCCAACTACACAACTTTTCTGCCCTGTTCTTCTTCCACGAAGGCACACTGAACAAGAAATGAAAGTCAAATTTAAATTGAACAGAGAGGAAAAGGTCCTGAAAATATCTCCTTTTTCCACCGCCTTGAACTATACGTTTTGCTGTGGACAATGTGACTACTGGTTGGCAGCACTGCTCTGAGTCTTTATTTCAACAACATGCTTCTTAGCAGATCAGAATAATTGTACTTGTATTGCAGGTTTCACACCATTTGTAGCTTGACAGAATACATCCCTAAAACTATATTCCTAAGACTTTATTAAGCTAGTTGGATCTCACCATAGATTAAAAAAGAAAGTAAAATCTGTACTAGTATAAAAGAGTATAAACACAGTGATAGGATGAGCAATTTCACCACTATTACTTCCACTGATAGAGTTCATTTTCAGGTTAATTTACCTAATGCCTCAAATGCAGATTGGTCACAGTTGTAATCACTATTTTTTTCTAACATGATCAAAAGGAAGAACAGAAATCACCTAGCACTTTTAAGGAGCAGACTTAGGAAAAGAGTTCCTTTATCTCCATCTCAATTACCATCCTTCACCTTTCTTTTTTTTTTTTCTTTTTTTCCCTTGGTACCAGGGATCAAACTCAGGACCTCACACTTGCCAGGCAGGCACTTATGCCACTGAGCTAAATCCCTGGCCCTCGCCTTTTTGAGACAGGGTCTCACTATGTGGTTAAGGCTGGCCTTGAGCTCACTTTGTAGCCCAGGCTGGTCTCGAACTCCCAAGAATCCTCCTGCCTCAGCCAACTGAGTGCTAGGAGATCCTCCATCATTCTGCACTTGAAACAAATACTGAGCACAGAAAAGTATTTTGCTTACCTTTACATTTACTGTGGAACAACTTACTGGTATATTCGAGAAGAAAGTTAAGTTCTCAAATGCTCCCCTACCTTACGCTACC
>RJWT010006712.1:0-28694 GCA_004365215.1 Cuniculus paca | reverse complement strand
CTTTTCTCTAACAGCTTTTAATATTCTGTTCTTGAGTTGAATTTCTGGGATCTTGATTATTCTATGTCTGGGTGTAGATTTGTTTTGGTTATGGCTAGCTGGAGTTCTATATGCCTCACTTATTTGAATGTCATATTCTTTTTTTATGCTTGGGAAGTTTTCAAAAATTATATCTGTAAATAAGGTCCTGATGTCATTTGTCTTGACACCTGCTTCCTCACTCTCATTTTTCATTCTTAAATTATGCATCTTTGAGTTGTCCACCAGCTGTTGAATTGTTACTTCCTGAGACCTTGTTATTTTTAAGAGATCTTTCCTTTCACGGTCATAGCCTGTCTTCAAGCTTTGAAAGTCTTTCTTTAGTTTCCTTCATGTCAACATGCCAGCTATCGAATGAATGTTTAATTTTCTGGATATCTCTTTGAATCTGTTTCATACATTCTAAATCTCTCTTACACTGCTCATTCATGGTTTCCCTCATTTTCCTATGCTCCTCTATTTTTTTATCTGTGTCTTCTTTAGAGATGCTTAGTATTTCTTTTATTATGGTTTTCATTTCTTCTTTTACCTGGGATAGAATTTCTCTTCTAATTTCTCTTATAGCTTCCTGAAGTTGTTTCTTCACTTCAATTGAGAGCACTTCAGACATTTCAGGTGTGCAATTCTCAATCTCCATGTTTTCCTTTTGTGGAATTGCACCGCTTGGGTTGGACACCAGAGATTGCCCTCTCCCTCTTTGCCTTGGCATATTCTTGATTTCTTCCATCCCTGAGTAGTGTGGTCCCAGACACCCCAGCACTAGCCACAACTTCTCTGAAGCTAGGCTGTTTGTCTTTTCTAGCCAGTGCTGGCTATGTATATGTGATGTTGAGTGCCTGTGTCTCTGCACTGAACTGGGCACCAAGCTACCCGGGGTTTGCACAGGAGCAGACCTGGCCAGGCCCTGCGAATCTAAGCTGTTTAGCGATATTGTCTGAAACGCGCATGGGAACCGATCTCCAATCAATCAGCTACCGCAGGTCTGCCCACAAGCTGGTGCTGACGCCAGAAGTAGTTAGCAGTCCTGGCCCTGAGCGTGCGTAACCTGCCCGACTCCAAGATGGGGCCCGGCCGATCACTCTCTGCTGTGGGGTGGGGTTGGGGTGGAATTCCAAGCACTCACCAGCAGCCAACGCAGATCTTTGCGTCTGCCACTCTCCTTCACTCCCGTGCCTCTCCACAGAGACCTCTGGGGTCGACCGCAGGTCTGACCATGACCGCAACTGTGACTGCGTGTCTCCAAGCTCCGCAGTCTTATGGCAGGGTGAATCCGGCTCCAGGCTGAGGCGCTGCCAGCCACCACCTTCTTCTTCGTTTAAATTCTTTTTATTCTCTTTGTGGGCTTCAATTCATATTTTAGATTCTTCCTTGATTCAGGGGACCCACTTCCTTCTTTCTTGTCCTCTCCATGATGTTATATTCCAGCATCTGAACTGTTTCTCTCAGAGAGACTGTTTACTATACTGCTTATTGTTCCACCATCTTTAGCTCCTCTCTATTTTTCTTCTTTCTAATCATTTTTATGTGTGTCTTTCTTCAAAATACTTTGTCTACAAGATCATGAAAATAGCCTCTCATATAATCTTTTAGAGAATTAAAATTACATTTCAAATTAAGGTTTGTAATTCAATCTATTTTTATGACCAGAAAAGTGCCAATTAATTAAATATTCCATATATATATGCAAAAAACTATAAATTTGTAGTTTTCAGGTATAGTGATTTATTTAGTTGTATTAAGATAAATTTGGTAAGTTACAACAGAGTTTTTGTTTATTTGCCCTACTAGCTAGAGAAAAATATCATCCCACTATGGTTTTGTCTCTTGTTTCAATTCTGTCTACTATGTATATATTTTCAAGCTATTTTGCTGAACATACATTTAGAATTTTATTAATTATTATAAATTGAACCTGTTTCCTATTTACTAAATATGTCTCCTTATTCATAACAATAAATTTTGTCTTAAAAACTAGGCTATGTATAATTATCTACACTATAAGCTTCTTTTCAATTAATGCTTGCATATTTTCTATCATTTTACTTTCCAAATCTCATTGTGTGCATATTTAAGTTATGTCTCTTAAAACAAGTGTATACCAACTATGGTTTTATTCAGTCAGAAAATTTTTCTCTTTTATATGTAATATTTAATTAGTGTGCTTGAAATGATTATTAATTTATCTGTTTTAATATATTTCCATAATATTTATTTTCAGTGTTCTCATGTTTTTCTTGTTGGTTATTTGTTTAATTTCAATATTTTTTCTTTGTTATATACATTCTTTCTTCATTCATTTTCTGTTGTGAATAAATTATACCATACTTACCTGCAGAAGAGATACCATGAATAAACTATGCCACAGACATTATAAACAAAAGAGACTCATTTTGGATCATTGTTCTTGTCCAGCATTGAAAAGTTCCATCTAGGTGGCCTCTGGCTGGCAAAATTCCAATACAGTATGGCACTGTGTGTCAGGGATCACACGTACACCTAAAAATGTCCTCAGGAGTCACTCTCTGTTTTTATCAACACTTCAGGTTTTAATCATGAGGTTTTCAACCATAATGGAATTTTTCCAATTCAAATCACCCCACAAAGAACCCACTTCTAGACCTTTTTAAACACCCTGAGTCTAAAACCCACAGTGAAATAAAGTCCCTTGCCTCTTAGTACTCCATAATTGGGAATGAAATTGAACACATGAATTTTTGAAGGACACAATAAATGCACAACCGAACTGCGGCAAGAGCCCTGTTTTCGTTACTGCTTTGGTACATCGAAATGCATTAAGTATTTGCTAATCTTCTGAATGATACCAAGTGCCTTAATCACTTTAGTGACTATTTACCTGCCATATTTGCTGTTATGTATTTTAATTTTTATCTGTTAATCTTTCATATGGTTTCATAGTCAACATATATTTAGGTTTAACAAGTGCTATGGTTTATATCTAAAATGTCCCACATAAGTCTCATGTGAGTGGATCATGGAGACACTATAATCATCAGTGGATTCATCAATTAATAGATAGTTCATAGTTGAATGTTCTGTTTAGGAGATGGAATTTTGTGGAGGTGGTAAGTTACTGGGAGCATGTCTTGGAAAGTTGTATTATTATCCCTGGATTATTCTTTCTCTCTCTTTTTTCTGGCTGCCATGATTTCAGCAGTTTCCTTCTCCATGATCCTCTTACCTTGCTCTTTTTGTGTTGGTGCTAGGCAACCAGGGAGTTACCCCTACTGAAACAGTGAGCAAGAATAAACCTCCTTAGTTTAAATTGTGGATGTTGGGTATTTTGTCCTAGTGATGAGAAAGTGACTAATGCAGGAAATTTGTGCTAGAGAAGTGAGGTTGTTGCTGGTACTATACTTGGCTATATAGTTTAGAAACATTTGGAACATATTTAAAAAATGAGTTTGGAAAAGTTTGTGGAAGCCAGTTAGTGAAGCCACATATTGCTGCGAGTGCAACTTCATGAGCAACTCCGGTCAGAGCTTAGAAGACCAAAATGTTGATTGGAAAATAGACAGTAAAGGCTAGGCTCAGGAGTTTTCAAATGGGGATCAGGATTGTATTGAAAAATAGACAAGTGGCCACGCTTGCTACGTTCTGGCAAAGACTGTCTACATTTTGTCCGTGTTGTAAGACTTTGTGTGAGACTGAATTTAAGGGTGACAGAGTATTCTAGGAAAAGAAATTTCAAGGAAGCCAGGCTTTAGGATTGTACTGGCAGCTTTCAGCCAAATTTACAATGAAAATCAGGAGTAAAAAGTAGACCTGAATGATGTAGGCTTAGCCAGAAATCCTCTGTCAAGGTGGGACAAAAGGAGAGTGTAGATGCTAAAAAGATTAACATTAAGGAGAAGCCAAATGTCTGGTATCAGGACCATAGAAAATATGTTTTAAAAGTATCTTAGAAATTGATGAGACTCCACCCATGATAGACTTCTCCATCACAGACTCAAGAGTCTGCTCATTCAGGGCCAACTAGGCAATTGGATCCCTGATTTCATCCATCTAGACATTCACAGGCGGCTGCAGCCAAGGTCCAAGGGGACCTGGTTTCTCCTCAAGCCACTGACAGACCTTGCTATCATCCATATGGTGAAGTTTTTCAGACATGCAGAATTTATGATGGGGTCCACAACTGAGAGGCTTCCATGCACATTTCAAAAAAGGCCTGAGATGCCAGAATAAAACATATGACAGAGTCACATTCCCCATGAGAGGGCACTGTGTGAATTTGTAAGACTCAAGACGAAAATGCAGTGAGTACCCCAGGAATTTGGAGAATATAGAATATCTTCTGAGGACTGTGGAACATCTGCTGAGGAAAATGGCAAGCAGTGAGTGGAGTTGGCAAGAAAAAAATCTGTGAAATTTGTGAAGCAAGAAAAATTTTGCTAGTCTTTTAAACACAGGTCAAACTGTAAAGGTTATGACTATAGATGTGCTGTGAAAAGTA
Source organism: Cuniculus paca (assembly GCA_004365215.1). NCBI lineage: Eukaryota > Metazoa > Chordata > Mammalia > Rodentia > Cuniculidae > Cuniculus > Cuniculus paca. The sequence continues at coordinate 24,184 of RJWT010006712.1, read as the reverse complement.
CATAGTTAAGGAAGAAGATTTTGTGTGTATACAAATTTATATATTGGAAAAAATATGGTATGCATAGCTTTGTTAATTTTCAATTCAGTTATTAAATCTATTCATTAGTTCTAGATAATCGTGAATTTTGGCTGCAGACAGTCACATCATGTACACATGCAAACAGCTGTCCCTGGTTTCACATTGACACTAAGAGTCTAGAAACTTGCCTGCTCACCTGTGGATAAGCACAGACTGCTGTATTATACAAATCTATAATTTAAAAAGGCAGAAATATTTATTCCAATGAATGTGAAATAATTATTCATTTTTAAATGTTATGTTTTTAATAAAGTTTTATTTTAGTAAAACTAACTTATAGTTTATTTTTGAATATTTAATGGTGTTTGGATTTTTTTGAAGAAAATTTTTGTTATATTATAACTTCAAAACTTTTATATTTCTTCCAAAAATTATGGATTAAAATATATATTTCTCTGATTTATCTCTAATTGAGGTTTTTGCATATATTCAGGGAGGAATTGAGGTTTAAAATATTCTAAACTGTATAAGAAATTTCATTTTCTATATCTTTTCTTGTTTAGTCAAAACTATATTGCCTATACAAATACCAGTTTACTTAAGACTATTTCAGTGGTGGCAAACTGATGGTATGCATGCCACAAAAGGCTATATGTACCACTGAAAGTTCTGAAAGCTTCAACATCACTGTTCTATTCTGTGTGATCATACTTGATTAACTGGATTAAATCTATATGTCAAAGAGGAATGCATTTCTCATCCTAAAATATTGACACTTTAAACAAATTAAAATGATGCATTTCAAAATGTATAGTTTTGGTATTTAAATTTTCTCTACAATACAGTGATTTTTTGTTTTAAATTTAATTGTAGGCATTTACTGAATTTCAAACTATTAAAATATTTTGGTTTTAAAATTCATTTTCCAGGTGCTGTTGTTCATAGACATACGATAGCACACTGTATTGATTCTGTATCCACTAATTTTTAATTCAGTTGTTAATTCTATTCATTAATTCTTGATAATCTTGAATGTTGACTGCAGACAATCCCATCATGTACATATGCAAACAGCCATACTCCTTCATGTATTCACTTTTTTTTGGTCATTGTATATGCTATAAACTCTAGCACAGAGTAAAATGGCAATGACAGTGATGAAAATTTTTTTCCTCAGACCTCAGGAGAAAGTGTTCAATACTTCATCATTGAATTTGATGTTAGCTATAGAAATTTTATAGATAAAATTTGCCAGATTGTATGTTCTTTTATATTCCTAGTTTATTGAAATATTTTAAAAAGTGAGTCTTGAAATATTTCAGATATTTATTATGTGTCTAAAGTTATGATAAAATTTTTATTTTAACTATGTGAATGCATTAGACTATATTAATTCTTCTAAAATTTTAAATCATTTATTTTCCATAGATCAGATCTTTTTTCCCTTTTTGGTTTTTGTTTGTTTAATTTGGTTTTATTTGTTTTAATGTTAAACAATCTTTGTATTATCAGGGTAATGAAGTATTCATTAGTGTTTCTGATCTTTTTGCTAGCAATTTACCTAGACTATTACTATTTGTATTGGAATAGTATATGATTACAAATTGCATTCTTGTATTGTCCTTGTTATATTTTGTTACCAGAAATTTACATTCTTTTATAAAATAAATTGAGAAGTGCTTCTCATTTTTATATTCATTAAATATTTTGGTTTAAAAATGACTAATATGGGGCCAGGGATACAGCTCAGCAGCGTAAGCACCTGCCTGACAAGTGCAAAGTCCTGAGTTCAATTCCTGGAACAACAACAAGAAGACTAGTATTATTGCTCCTAATATGTTTGAAATTACTCATCCCCAAAGCAATGTAGACCCAAAATTTTATTCTGGGAATAAATGTGTTTGTAAATCAGGACACATATTACTAGCCTGTGAAAAATTATTTTAGGATTAGAAATAAGGGCCATTTTCAATTACTAAAGAATTTTTGAACACTGGGTGTTGACTGATTAAAAAAATAACAACCACATATAGGCAAATTTGTGAGACTGATAATGTTCTAATCTTTAAAGATTGCTAAAAAGCTAAGAAATTTGCAAAATTAGTTAATAGGGATGATAAGTCAAAAATAATAAAATTACACTTTCAAATGTTAATAACTAAAAGACTGCACACATTTTTCTACTTGATTTTTAGTCACTATCTTGGTATTTGTGTTCTTCAAGTAATTTGTTCATCATGTTTTACATGGGAAATATGTACACTGTTTTTCCTATTCTCTTATAATCTTTTAAATGTAGAATATGCAATGATGTGGATGTTTTAATCCCGACCCTGGTAATTGTTGGAGATGGCCAGGGTGACTCCCCTTGAACGCAGAACAATTGCTTCAGCATTAGTTAAATGGAACCCTGTCTCCATGTACTGATACGTACAGAGCTGGCTACGCTGTTTCCTTTTCCCTTCAGTTGGCTCTAAGCAATGCAAATAAGGGTAGCTAAGGTTCTGATATATAATCCTTGAGGCCAGTGGACAGCTTCCTGTTTCCCTCACTGTGTTTCCTTTAAAATGGTTGAGCACAGTGGGATGGCAGAGCCAAACAGGTCTAGGAATGTCTATTGAGTTCCAGTCACAAGATAAGAGGCCATGACTTCCCAGTGCACAAAAGTTTACGTATCAGAAACTGAAGCAACAGCCTAATTCATTCAAATGCTACCTCAATTGGGTTATGCAGATTAATCTTTTTGCATACTCTTCTCCCTGCATATTGCAGAGGTGCTTTCTCTTCACCTGGCTAGCTCAGCTCATGTTGCTCACATAGTTCCTGCCATAACCACTGTCACTAATCCTCCAGTCACTCCCTTCTTCGAGTTAGTAAATGCTGGGTGAGGTCTTAGATAAGGGCCTTTGTTTATGTATCCTGTCTTGGATTGTATTTAGGATTCTTTGGTTACCCACAACTTTGAATATGTCTTAGTATCTTTATTCTCCCCACGAGTTGCATTGGAGGTGATAGATTGGAATTAACTTGTTGCAATTCCAATAACATTTTTGTGGGATTACAAATGTAACTATCTGTATTGCAAAGTGGATGAGAAAAGGAATTACAATATTGTAAAGAATTGCAATATTCAAAATTGGGATTACAATACCAAGTTATTTTCTTTTTCTCTCCTTTTAACCCTGATAAACATTGTAACAAATTCATCAAACTTTGTTCTTCAAATATTCACATTTGGGCTCATTTTTCTTATATATTTTAAATCTGTTATGTATCATTGACTTTTTCAACCATCTTTATCTATTGTTTAATTTTGCTACTTCCTTAGATTTTAGTAGTTTTCTCTTTTATAACTATTGGAGTTAAGCATTCATCTGTTTGATTTTTAAATCTTATGTTCAAATACATACATTTGATGCTTAAAAGAGGCTATAAGTAAGACTAGCATTTTTTTACTATCATTTAACTCAAAACATTATTATCCTTTCTGATACTTTGATCTTTTATACTTAGAATTTTTAAATTTCTCAGCATTCAGATATTTCATAGTTATATTTCTGAGAATGAAATCTGATTCTTTAGCAATCATAAAATAATTGCTGCACCATTGAACCTCTAGAAAAACAAAATAGAACAGAGCAAATAAGACTTGGCAAATGACACGGGATATGAATTTTGGGAAACAGCATTTGTTTATGTAAAAGAGAATATATTTCTAAACTTTTTTTAAATCAATGAAAGTGATTAATGACATTAACAAAAGAGAAAAATAACATTATTGCATATATGTAACTATACATATTATATTACATTTTAGTTTGTTAATTTGGCCATTTTGCTTAACCCACTGTTCAAGTCATTCATATTCATACTAGTCTTTTCCCTAAAATCACAAAATAGGAATGTGAACTTTTTTATGTTCTCAAGTCAAACTGTCAATAGAATCTTTATTCCCAACTGAAATCTCCTAAGCTTGATTTTTACTGTCATTTTCTAAATCAAAATTCTTCTCTTCCGTGATCTGACTATAATCTCCCATCAAGTTCAGTTGAGAATATTCTAGGGCTTCTCTAGCTTTCATCTCCAAACTTTTTCACTAACCTCCCACTAACCACTTCCAAAGATTTTTACTCCATATGATCAAGTATAGTCAGAGCAATTTCCCCATTCATGGAACCAAAATGTTTTTTAGTCATTTTCTCATTAGTGAGACAAATTACCAGATATTCACAACTTAAAAGGATGAAAGTTTCACTTTGGCTCACACTGATACTGTCTTGTCCACAGCAGCTCATGTTAGGGTCACCAGGAAGTAGAAAGAAAAGGGAGGAGTAGGAGATGGATATGTACCATTGTATGTTATGCCTCCAGTGACCCACCTCTTAAACCAGATCCTACCATGTAACAGCGGGTCAGTTACAATGCCCCCACAATCCAATTATCTTCCAAAAGCTCTGATTTTGAGCACATGAAAGATTTTGGCGGCATTCTTGATCTAAACCATAACATGTTTAATCCATAAACTTTGACACTATGATGCTATGCCACTGCATTTGGTCAGCAGTAACCCCTTTATCTTCAGCTCCTTCTCCAACATTGTCACTTAAATGGAGAATACTTACGTTCTACTCTTCTCCAAGGACATTATTTGCTTCATTTTTCTCATGTGGATATTTCTTTTCACATGCTCCTCTACCACTGGATCTGGAAAGGTAAAAGGTATTCTTGTCCATTGCTGGAGCATTTTGAGTACACAAATATGCTTTGATTACAAATCAAAATCTATCTTTGAATTTTCTGTCTTTAGACTGTACTACTGAATATTATTTATTTTCCTAAAATCTGCTTATTGGTAACAATACCAGAACAGTAAGCACTGTTCATTTAAATCGGGCAATTTAGAAATTTACTAATGGAATCATTTTCAAAGGGAAGTGTGGGTCTTGGGGTGGTAATGTAGGATGGGGTAATGCCCTAAGGACATCAACATAGTAACCTCAGGGATCATTTATCACCCCTATGCCTGAAAAGAAAAGGTAAGGGAACATGCATTTAACCTGAGAATCTCTAACATGATCTTCTGCCTTTAAGAACAGAGAGAAATCACAGTATAGCAGCCCAGCAAGGCATCACATTACAAATAAGATTCACACTCTCCTAGTTAAGATCATAATGATCAAGAGTTTCTGGTAGGGAACAGTTTGTACAGGATGGATTGCTAACTAAGAATTCCGATAGGAGAGTGGATTTTAAATTGATCATAGAGGTTTAAATACATTTTTATAATCTGGAATGAAAAAGGACATTCTAAGTTACTTAATTATTTGTTAATTACTCATTCAATGATATTATTTTAGTAATGTTAAAACTTTAAAGAACACCCTATAGTTAGAAACTATTTTTATATAAAGATGCAAAATATGATTTGACAGTATTAAATTATTTCTCCATGGAGAAATTCAGTTTCAGTAAGCCTTTCCATTGAAATTTTATCCACTGAAGCCAGGCCTCTGTAAGTGAACAAAGTGTAAATTCAAATATCGAAGTACAAAATCAGTTTAGAGTCAGCTTAATAAACAAACTATCAATGCATATAGTTTGAAATTTGAATTAATAAGAAAAGAAAGCACATCGGGCTGACAGTTTCACCCACTTGATACTTATTAATAGGGTAAAATATGGCATACGCAGATCCATTTGAAGTTAGTGCTACAGTCTGTGAAGGCAAGTAGCCTTTGTTGCTTCAAGTGTCGACATCAATACTCCCAAATATTTCTGATTCTCTTAGGTAAAGAGTTTCAGAGGCTAAACTGTGATGAATCTTCATTTTACATTTTTGCGAAGGGCCTATCAAACTGAATTAAGCTAAAATTAAAATATCAAGGAAACGTAAGACGTTTACTAGATGGGTAAATGAATATAAAAATGCATATAAAGGGAACTCATCAGTCTTTTATTAATTTGATAGTTCATTTGGCTGAGATTAATTGTAATGTTTTTATTTGATTTTTTTTATTTTAAAGAGAAAACAGAAAAAACAGAAAAACCAAGAAGCAAACAAACCTAAAAAACAACAAAAGCAAAATAGCAACAATAACAAAAAAACCAACAATAGCTATATAGGTTTCCAAAACAAGATGATAGGAATTGAACAATGGTTGTTATACTGTATTTTTTTTTATTATTTTAAAGAGAGTAAAACAAATCAAAACAAACCAGTGTAAGTGATCCAGGACTTCAAAACATTACAAAATCAACAATAGTTACTATAATGCCTTTGATGTCTTCAAAATAGCTGCAGATACCTTCGGACATAGTAAAAATCAAACAGAACAAAATAGAATAGAAACAATAAAAACAAGATAATGAATGCAATTAAGGACTTCAAAACAAATCAATAGTAAATCCAAAATTGCTATCATAATATATCTGGCTATCTTTGAAATAGCTGCTCCTGCCAAGAGATTTCACATAATCAAACAAAACAAAAGAGAGTAAAACCCAACTCAACAGAACAATTGAAATGATACAGGACTTCAAAACAAAACCATAGAGAATCAACAATGGCTACCACCCTCAGAAGGAGACCCCCACCCACCCAGATGCCACACTGTGTACCGCTATTCTCCGAACAGATGATCAGACCTTGGGCCCTAGACCTGCAAGGTCAGTGAGACACCAAAGCACCACAGGCATCCAATTGCATTCACCTCAATAGCTCTCATCACAGTCTGTGTTTCTCCGGATAAGCTGGTGGCTTATGGTGGGGTGAGGGAGTGATTGGTACTTCTTGTTTGCCCACCCATGTGCCAGAAAGGGATGGGGTCTGGTTGTTTCCAGTCCAGCAGCTGCCCGTGCATGGTGCTGGTTCCCAGACTGGGCTTGCTTCCTGGTGTGGTCTTATTCTCTCTCCCCTAAGTCCACGAATCACTATACTGCATATTGTTATCTCCAAAATAGTTGCTCAGGTTACTGGATACAGGAATAAAACAAAACAATAAAATAGAACAAAACACTGGATTTCAAAAACAAGACAGAAGGAGATTCCCCACAGTTGCCACAATGCACACTGCCATCCTCCAAATAGATGCCCAGACCACCAGCCCCAGGCCTGCAGAGTCAATTAAACAATACAAACATAAAGCTATTCCTTTCACCTCGGTTTCTATCATCTCACCCTGAATTCCTCTAAATCTTGAATCAGTCAGTTACTTATGCGGGGGGTTAGGGGTGGGGAATAGATACGCTCTTCTGGCTTCTCAGCCTGTGCACCAGCTGGCTTATGGGAAGGCGTGCTTTGGCTTCTTGCTGAGTCTCTTACCACTCCCCATGGTGGACCCTGGCTCTTGGGAAGGCTATTAATTTTGATTTTGAAGAAGACCAAACATGGAGTATATACATGTGTGAAAACTCAACTCTGTTAACTCTCTATTGTTTTACCAAAAAAGCAGCTATTACACATGTTGAAACATTTAAGTAAAATTTCTAGTCTATGTGAATTTACTTATTGAAGATGGCAGAAATCATCTTCAAAATTCAATGAAACAATATGCCCATATTTGTGATCACATGAAACTGTTTTCTGCATTCTAACCAAAACAAGAAAGATCAGAAAATATTTCCCAACTATATTCTAAAGTGATTTTGATATTGGTCATTAAAAATGCTATGTGAAAACTGTGTAAATACTTCAATTCTAATCTTAAATCTTGAAATAAAAAAATTATTCATTTCATTTCATACAGATAAATTATTGATGGAACCTGTAGAAAATTCTCACTGAATCAAAAACTGAGTGGCATACCAAAGCAAAAAATCTGTTTTGGTCAAACACACATTTTAACAGCAATTGGTATTGGTTTATAAGTGTAGCATGTCAAATTATAACTGATTATATGGGAGTATATAATAAAATTTAATTGTGAAATTAGTATTTTATTTTTACTGACCTAAATGAAGCCTAAAAATACAGACAATTGAATCAAAATTTTTCAAAATTTGATGATGGAAAGTAAATAATTGCAAATACAGATTGATTTTTATTATTTTTTTCTTACCAAATACATACTTAATTTAAAATGTTCATAAATTTTAGTAGAAAATTAATTCTATTTGGGAATCCTGAGTTTTCCATACTGTATCATTGTCAAGTCTGGATAAATCAAAACAGATGCAAAAACTTTAAAAATAAGTTAATAAAACTCTACAAAATCAAGTTTCTGTACCTGTGAATGCATTAGGAATCTAGGGTTGTAAAACAAAATAAGTCTTTTGTTTTACATTCCAAGTGTTCTGATTTCAGATAAACTAGGAGATGAATATTATGTAGTCACATAAAATTGTAGATTGTCACAAACTTTCCTTAAAAATACATCTCTATTTACATGTTATTCATAGAATGGAGTTGTAGTAGAAAGGACAAATTGAAATCCAAATTTGTCCTGGCTATGCATGTCAACTACTCTGTGATTATAGGTCAACTACTTAAATTTTTAGATCATCTAGTTTACTACTTATGAAATTAAAATAATAAAACATATCTCATAATATTTGTTGTACTGAATTAAATGAGGTAATAAATCTAAATGTGACTAAAATAATATAAAGAACTTTAATTCAGTTCATTGAATGTAATTGCATTGTTTATTTCTCTTAATAAGATGATTATCCAGACAAATTGTTTCTTGATCAGTTATTTCTGAGTAGATTTATAAAGAAAAATGTTTTAGTTTCTATAGTTCAAAGGGTCAGTGATATAAATTTGTCAAGTTCATCTCCCAGTAAGTAAATATTTTTCAAGTTTGAAGAATATCTTGACCTAATATTTTGGTACAGTATGGTTATGTATGTTTCCTATAGATCTAAATATAAACAATGGTATGAAATTAAGCTATCCTTCACTCTTACTGGATATTGTATATCCTAACGGGCAATGATCAATTGCTAGAAGGAAAATCTGTTATACTCCAATAACAGCGAGTAGGCATTCAGTAGCATGGGCTATGAAAAATTGTTCATTGAATCGGAATAGGGATAGTCAGTGAAATACTTCTGTTGTGTATACAGCTGAAATAAATATAATAAATGATATGAGAAAAAAATCTTTCATTCACACATATTTTTAAAGACACACATATGCATATATTTATATGCATATATAGTATTAACAGTTTCTCCACAGGATGCAGAAATTAATTAAACAAAATAGAATACACTTAGTTCAATTAAGGTGATTTACATGGGGGACATCAGTAATAAGATATATGATCAGAAAATATGATGAAATTTTTTTTTAAGCCTACAGCACCCGGTATTCCCAGGTGGTCTCCCATCCCAGTACTAGCCAGGCCCGACCCTGCTTAGCTTCCGAGATCAGACAAGAATTGGGCACTTTCAGGGGGGTATGGCCATAGACAAGAAATCTTAATTTTTAAAACATATACATATTACAGTAAAAGAAACTTTTCCATAAGTGTCTCCCAGTGTCCTCCCATGGCTTTAAATATACTTATCTTAGTATTCTTACCACCTTCTGAAGCAGTACTAAGTTCTCTTTTGTGAATGTCTTTATGAGGTATGATTTAAAAAATATAATAAATACTACTTTCTGGTGAGACCCATCCAGTGGAAAGACAGAACGTATAAATGTTGTGGTGTTTTCCCATGTACTTTATTCAGTGGAACTTTCACTATGCAGTTTCTAGCTCTTTCCAAAATTCAACGTGACCGCAGAAAATAAACATTTTCAATTGGTGTAGAACTTTAAAGCAACTCCAACAAAGGAACTAAAGCCATTCACAAAAGAGGACTTCCGGAACTGTTCTAGGAAGTGGAAAAATGATGGGATGTGTTTCCTAAGTGAGGGAAGAGTATCTGAGAGAGATTATGGCACTGTGTCTTTATCTATGATAAATATTTTTAAAAAGTTAAACAGTTACCAGATTTTTCAAATATACCTCACAAATGACACATAAAAATTGTGACTAAAATACCCCAACGTAGCATTAAATCAAAATACTCTAAGGACGTCTATTGTGTTTTATAAATTTCAAATCAATGGTCCTGTATTAATCAGCTTTCCCATTATTGGACAAATTGTACGACACCAAAACTTAAAGGAGAAGGGGTTTTACTTTTGGCACACAGTTTCAGAGAATTCATTTCAGATTCAGCTAGCTGCAAGGCAGAAACACAAGGTAGAATGTGGTAGAACAAAGCTGTTCAACTCAGGTGACTGGAAGCACAGAAGAGGTACAGCCCGATATGAATGGGCTACAGACGAGATATACACTCCAGAGTCATATATCTGTGACTCACGGGCAAACAGAAGAGGACTTTAAAATCCCCCTTGGTTCCCAAGCCAATCAAGTTGCTAATTAAGCTCAACTATCATAGGTCCTGATCCCTAATCATAGGTCCACAGGTTCTGAAGTAGAGTTTAAAGATCTAAACTTTTTAGACTTCCCTTCCATATTAGAATTCAATATGAGTAAATAATACTGATAGACTTCAGTGAATGATTTATTTCTGTTTGTAGGTCAAAGAGGCCTCAGTAGATGTTTGTTTAGGGTAGGCACTAACATGGTGTGCACTGTGTCTGCCAGTTGTGATTTGATTCTAATATACAGATGTTCTGTTAGCTTTCCTCCATCTCCATTGAAATTTTCTTCTATATTCACTTTTGTAACATAATTTTTCCCTTTTTTTTTATCTTTTTTTTCTGTTCTCAATTCAAGGATAGAAGATAATGTTTTTATTGTGTCTTTTTTTCATAACATTATTTTATAAATTGTACTATAGTATTCATTAAAGAAAAAAGGTTGCATTTTTATGCTTAGAAGAGCTAGAATCTTCTATCAGACTAATCTGTCTCAATAGTTTTATTAATTAACCCTCAGTGATTTGCAATTAATATAATCTGCTTTCTGTCACTGTTTACGTCATCTCCCCGTGATGTTCTAATGAGCAAACTCCATTATAGTTATACTGAACTGCTTTGCATGCCTCAAGTAAGCAATGTGATACCAAGCATCTGTAACTTTGCACACACTGTTCCCTGTAACTGTCAGTAGAACACCAATTCACACTTTAATAACAAGTTTCCTAAAGATGTGCACTCCTCCCGGAGTTGCTGTGTGCATGCATCTAGGTATTACCTCATCATCCTGGGTCACAATAGTCTGAGAACTCTTTGAGAGAATGGTTGTGTCTTTTTCATATTTGTACCAGAATCCAGCCAAATTTCTGAATTATGCAGCATATTTTTAATGAAGGAATAAACAAAAGCTTTAAATATGCTTTTATTTCTAAATAAAATTGAGAAACTATATGAAACACTCAAATATAGTCTTAAGTTTGTGTTATCTTCGATATCTATGAAGAAATTAAATAGAATATTAACAAAAAATTTACATTTCCAAAATCAGGAATTTAAGACAATTAATATGTATCATATTCAGTCATGGGAAAGTAAGTTTGGATAATGTATATTTAGAACAGTGAGATTAAGGTGGTAGCTCAAATTTAGGGGTGTGAGTTATTATTCTTGAATACCCTAGTATGTTATAGAAACAATGATTTGAGTGTGTATAATTATTTTCATAGAGCCTTTAACAGAATAACATTAAATAGTTTCACATAAAAATAATTTCCTGGGCTTGGTGACACATGCCTTAATCCCAACACTTGGGAGGCTGAGGCAGGAGGATTACTGTGAGTTCAAGGCCAGGCTGGGCTATGTAGTAAGTTTAAGGCTAGCCTGTATTGCATAGTGAGACTCTATCTCAAAAAAATTTTTTTAAAGACTACAACCTCTGTTTTTTCATTAGTAATGTAGTTGGGGTTATACGCTGAAATAAAGGAATATATTGCTGTACCTCATTTCTTCAGAAGGAAGATGGCATACTACTTATGCTGCTCACACAAGTCTCTTGCTCTCCTAATATAGATGACAGTTACTTATTTGGGTTTACTGTAAAAGTTTGGATTATTTTTAATGCATGTATTTTGCTTTCTCTATTTGCCTTTCACAGTATGAAACTGAAGTGCAATGAAATAACAGACTTTTTTCTAAAAAGTCAACAAGTATTTATTCAACTGACTTCATTCATTAAAAGTTATCTATCAACTCTGTGGCTTCATATGAATATTAGCCAAGGAACCATATGACAGCTGTTCCCTAAGGACAAGTGGAATTTGGGGTAGAAATAGAAGCTGGAATCACTTGACTTGTATCATGCTCCAGGGGCTTTTTCATAGGAAAGACTTTTGCAATGCACAAGGTTTCATTATTCTTTTTTAGAATTTGTATCATTATTATTTAACATTTCTTTTGATTGAGAACAAAGCATTCCATGCTGTTAAAATCACTAAAAGCAAAATCTAGAGTATTGGAGTGTAGATCTTAAAATGTTCTATACGTAACAGTTCTGACAGGGCTACTGACAACAAATATTGCTGTATTCTTCCTGTGCCTCTGTCTTGCGTTTCTGCTATTCCATAATAAACTCAGGATTCCAAACACTACTTCAGCCTTAAGAAGACCTTTCAGAAATGATTGGTTTGGGTGACTGGCAAACCAGCGTGAGCTCAGAAGGTGTCCATGATGCATCTGTCAGATTTTGCATGAGCACTGCTTTTAATAAAGTCTTAGCTGCAGTTTGCTGATTTGAATGCATATTTTACCACTGTGTTGGGAACAATGAGTTTTCCATGCCTAATATTATTACTTTTAAAGCATTTGGCACACATTTTGATCTTACATTTTTTCTTTACTTACAGAATAATTAGTAAATTTTTAAAGTCTGGAAATGTTTATAGGTTTATGTTTATAGAATGCTGAGTGTCTTTCTTTTCACATAAGAAAGTAGAAACAAATGAATTACCACAAAACTGTAAGTGTCAGAGCTATTACCTCCCATTTCCTGTCTTTCATATCCATTATTAACTCAATTTATTTACCTGAAAGTTATTTCTTTAAACTTTCACCTGAGAAAATAACCTAAATTATACATCACAACACTCTGCACTTCCTTCATGGCATATCACCATTTCAGTTAAATAATTTTATATTTTCCCTCTTTATTAGAAAATGGGTTTGATAGAATACTTCTATTCTGTAAGACCCTGAATATAATAGCTCAGCGATGCTTGTTGACTAGTGTAGTGGATGGGATGAAGATTAAAACTTTTTTGTACTGGTATATGATTGTAGTACACAATGTTTACATTCCATGTGGAGAACAGGTATGTGTACATAATTCATTTTAATTTCTTTTTTAACCTTCTCTCCCCATCCATCCATCTCCTGATCCCCTTCTTGTTATATGTGCATGTGTGTGTGGGGGTGTGTGTGTGTAAGTTAGTAGTGCATAATGTTTATATACCCCTTCTAGACATTCCTCCAAAGAGTTAAAGATACCATATTACAATGATATATTCATTCCCTTGTTTCTAGCAACATAATTCATAATAGCTAAATCTTGGAAGTGGCCTATATGTCCATAAACAGATGAAAAGATAAACTGTCTTATTTACACACAATGAGTACTAATCTGCCACAGAGAAGAATAAACTTGAGTCAATTGTAGAACAATGGATACACCTTAAAACTTTTCTGGATGTTGATAATTCAGAAGTGATTTCTAGGGTCGGGAAATAGCTACCCAGTTGAAAGTGACTTCAGTCTATTCTCTGTTGTTGTTATGGCTTAGATCTAGATGTCCTCTCAAAGCCTCCTGCTCTTATAGATGGGAGTTTTGGGAAGTGTCTGGATCCTAAGAGTGTGATAGGATTAGTGCCCTGATGGGTTTATAGTTTGGTGTGATGTTGAGAGATAAAGCCTAGTGGGAATAGGTGGGTCACTATAAGCATGACCTGGAAGGCTTTTATATATTCCTATTTGTCCTTTAATTGCTCCTGCTCCTGTCTTCTTTGCCATGAATGCTTTCTCCTCTGCAATATCCCTCTGCCACACCATCCTGCCTCAGAGCCAATAGACTATGGACTGAGATCTCTACAAACTGTGAGCCAAAATAAACTTTTCCTTCTTTAACTTGTGGGTGTCAGGTATATTGTCCCAGTAATGAGAAAGTAACTAAGAAATTTTGCATACATGATAAAGCTGAAATAATAAGTCAGCTTGTATCTCCATGTAGAGAGTCAAATCTCTTTGCCCAGAAATGATATAGTTGCAGCCTAATTATCCATGTATTTCTATCTATAGAAGAATTACCTTGAAAGAGTGGATGGATTGAAGCTTTGTGGGTAGGCAGATTTGTATTTACATTTTACATGTGACTCTTAAAATAAGAGTAATTATATTTAGAGAGTTTGGAAGAACACAGTGTATCATGCACCTGATGTAAAGGAATTTCTTGCATTTCCTAACTGTAACTTTAGCACTGAAAACTTACCTCTTTGCAAAACAAAGTCTGTCTTCAAAGTGTATACTCAATCTTTTGACTTTTCATTTACATTGAGTGTATTTCTACCATTAGTGCCATCAGGATTCTTAAAAATATCTCAGGTGAACTGTGACCTTATAATTCTTCACTGCTTCACTGTTTGTAGATCCATTTGTCTCCTGGTCGTCATGACTGAAATCTGCCTCCCAACCCTCCCCTGAACTTTTCCCACCTCACTTATTAGTAAATCTTCCCTAAGAAGAGTCTTTCTTTTTATACTGACCAAACATACTCGAAAAAGTTTGGACGTTCTCCTTATGCCCATTTCCCATGCTTCTAAATAAGTTCTCAACTTTTCAAGACAGTTGCATCAAACATTACCATTTCTTTAATATTCTATGTAATTTGCATCCATCTCAGCAATTATCGCAGTGACACATGTAATTCCTTGTAGACATGCATTCAGTTCCTCTCTGCTTGCAACCATTACTTTGGCGTGAACTCAGATTTAGGCTATCAGTGACTACTGAATTCTTCCTCAAGATCTTCTGTGAACAGTACAGCATACTAGACTCAATGCAAGCATGGAAAGCCCACATGGAGGGGTTAATTGCTCAGAAGCTCACCCAGATACTGAGGAATAAAACTAATAAATATCCCAATGTACTGTATTTCAAAGGTAGTATTCTACAAAACAGCCTTGATGCTTCTCACAGGTTTGCCTTTAAGCACCATCACTCACATAAGTGATGGAAAAAGTGGGTTCCCATATTAAATCTATGGTCATCTTTCCTGTTCCTGCTTTTCCTATTTTCTCACCTCACTTTCTTGGAATCTGTCTTGGTTACTTTTCTCTCATTGCTGGGACAAAATACCCTACACCCAAAATGAAGGAAGGAAAGGTTTGTTTAGCTCACTGTTTGTGGAGGTTGCAGTCCATAATCAGTTGGCTCCAAGGCAGGGTGGCATGACACCAGGCAACACTTCCAGACAGCAGCCAGGAAAATAACCAGTACAAAAAACAGGGAGGCAGGGAGAGCAAACCTCTTTTCCTGCCTTATATTGTATGCAGGCCATCCTCTGCCCCCCAGGGCAGATGCTTCACTCACAAATTCTCTGTGCCCTCCTCTTGCATGGCATAAGGATATTTACAAAGTAAGGATCCTGGCTCCCTGCTGAGTCTCTTACTGAAACTTCTAAACTTCTTAAGTTGACACAATGTATCAACCATAACAGACTCTTTTCTAAAATAAACCACTTGCTGTCAGGTTCTTATCATAGGATCTTCTATTGAGAGAATGCAAAATAAAATGTCCACATCATCAAGTGTGTATGTGAGTCTTTCTTTAGTCCTCCTTTTTTTTTTTAATCTAACTTTCCTCCAGGTTACAAATATGATATGTCCTCTTTCTCTTTCTTCTCAATTTTTCCCTTTTATCCTACCTCTGAATGTCACTTTATGTCCAAGTGCGTTGATAATTGGTTGATGTTATGATTTGCTGCTTCCACAACAACTGTCCACTCTTTACTCAGAATCTAGTTCTTTTCTTTGATAATCTCTAAAACTGCTTCTTAAAATTTGTTAAATTTTATTCTAAATAGAACCACTTTTAAAAAATCATTTTACATTTATAGAAGAACAAACTACTACTTTAGTTTTCTGATTTTTAAGAAAATGCTTTGCAAGATATTTGTCTTGCGCTTTTCAAATGAATTTTGTAGCTACCATTATTTAATACTAGATGTGTGCCCACTCAGTGGATTAAGATTTTGAAGACAGTGTTTATTCAATTCTTAAAGTTTGTAGAGCGAGGGACTACTATGTTTCCGCCAGTTGAATCCTGCCGGTAGATCAGTGACTATGCCATCCTGCAGCATAGAACAATCTCATCAGGTGGTACAAGCCACCATTCAGAGAGACATATGGATTACTGTTCTCTAGTGAGCATGTTGAAGACATAAAGTTAGGATTGATACTAGCATCAAATCCACATCCCATCCCTCAATTGTACTGTGTTGTGGAGGAAGGTACTTCATTGTATCAATCTTTATTTATCCACCATAAAAGTAAGATAATATTACAATTACCTCAATGTGTTTTCATAATGATTCAATGATTACATCCATGAAAGATGTGTGAATAGTGCCCTACACTCAATAAATGCTTGTTTATTTAAAAATTCAATAATAGTTATTCAATACCAGCTACATGGTGAAAATGGAGATTAGAAAGTGAGTATTTCTCAGGGTTGCAGGTGTTTTGGGTGGAAGAATCTAAATTCAGACCAGCTGAGCAGAGCTGAGGAGCTTATATACTCCCTAGTATTCCAAGTGCATTTTTATACTTTTTCATTTTTACACAGAGGACATTGATTCTGATCTATTTTTCCTTAGCAAGCATTTAGTCATAGGGTCACAGATTGGAGATAAGAATGTAAGCAGGAAATGAAGGTTAGAAAGGGTATACAGTGGAGTACTACTATGCCATAAAGAAAGATAAACTAGAGGCATTTGCAGGAAATCGAATGTACTTTGAGGCTACAATGTTAAGTGAAGTGAATCAGACACAAAAGCTTGAACATTTCATGGTTTTCCTTATATGAAAAAGCTAATATATAAATTATGAAATAAAAGACAGATAATAGGAAAAAAGCGAGAGAGAAAAAAATTATTGTATTCTAAATGTGCTTCTGGTATGAGAGCTCCTTGTGCAGAATTTTGATTTCTTTGGATATGTTAAAGTCTTTCCTATTACTATGAGCATGACCTATTTTGAAGTAGAACTATAAATAAATAAATTCTTAGAATAGGAAAATCTATAAGGACAGAGAGTAGCTCAGTGGTTGCTTAGATTTAGGGTGAAAAGATTGGGAAAAGACAGCTAGTGGGCAGAATGTTTCATTTTGGGATGACAAAAATGATACAAATTTGATTGTGGCCATGGTTGTATTACTGTCAATATGCTATAGTATGCAAATTTTGGCTCAATAAAGCTGTTTTTGTAGTTTAGAAAGAACGATAGAAAAGTAGATTTTTCTCAGGATAACATATTGGAAGAAGCACCAGGCAATTTTGTAGTAAATGCAAGATTTACTACTGTGATGTGGTCATCACTGTCACTTTGCTGAAGTCCTTTACCAAAGGCGAAGTGGTAGGTGGAAAAGCTAAAATTTTAGGTAAATGATAGAGAACATGTGCTGTACCTTCCAGGTACTCTGGAAGCTGAGGCAGGAGGATTGCAACTTCCAGGATCAACAGGGTAACTTCGTGAGACCCGATCTCAAAATAAGAAATAATGTAAAAATGGTTGAGGATGTAGTTCAGTGTGAAGGCTCTGAGTTTAATTCCCAATACCAGAAAAACAAAACAAAACAAAAAAAAAGTCGTAAAAGGCTAAAGTCCAGTTCAGGATTTGAAATGTATTCTTATTAAAAATTGGCACGTCCCATGGCAGAATTTGTGGCCTCATTTGGTGCACAGTTTAAGGCAAAGAAATTCTCAGTGTTGCACAACTGCCAGTTAGTACTTTCCCTTATTTAGAAATAAAAATCTTAAGCGTACAATTGGTTACAGAGTAAAGAGGGAAAAAAATCACAGGTGGAGCTGAGCATATGGGCAAGGCATTAGCATGCATAAAATAACAATTCCTTGTAGATAAATTAATCAAAATGTTACACAGGATATTGGAGGGAGATATACAAGAGTAAACTTAGAATAAAAAGTGGAGAGCAACATTTACAAGTATCTAATCCTCTTTGAATCACCATGAAGGTTTCTACCGTCAGTCTATTTCTATTGAAGTGCAGTTCATCATTTCTTAAAATTGTGCTTCTATTATTTATCTCTCTTGCTGAAATAGTCATAAGCTCTATGGAAAATATGTTCCTTTTATTACTGGAATATTTCCTAAGCCCTGTGTATTTGGGCTTATTTTTCTAAAGCTATGTTGTTTGGTAGTCTTCTGGAGATTTGGTTTACTGTGATTAAAACTATTAGAAGCTTATAAAGTCCTGGAAACAGTTTCATAATGGAAATATTGACAAAAATTTAACTATGGGTGACACTGAAATAAGTAATGTCTCTGCTTTGAGTCTTAAGTTACTCAGTTAAGTGGAAAATGGCTGTGTGAGCTGGGTGTGCAATCATAGAGTAAAGCTCAGCAAATTGTAAACAATTCTCTGATTCCAAATGCTTGTGCGAGTACAGCAGTTATGCAGAAACACACACATTTAGCTTTGAGATTAACTTGTTGGGTCTGTACTTACATTTATGACACAGGCTTTTGAAATATAGTTAATGCTTGATTTCCATTGTTACTGTAGCAGATTGAAAGCTTATTATAACTAAGGAAAGTGGCATGTAGTACATTTCTCCTTTAAAAATATGTGACTCATATCTACTCAAGTACAGAGCTCATCTATTTAAGAAAAATCCAATAACCAGCGTTTGTCTATTGCCACCTAATATTGGTGAGACTCAGTGTTAATGTCATCCTTAAATCCCTTGACATTTGTGAGATATCAAAAATTGCAATTCTTAGGAATTTACTTCAGTAAACATAGAGGTTCATATCTTACTAAGTTCATATAATTTACAAAACAATTATTCATTTCCAAATAATAATGAAAAGAAAAGAGTAATTTGGTTTTGAAATTACACAATATTTACAGTTAAACAAAATAGGGATCAAATAAATAGGATTCATAGTAAAAGTAAGTATAGCTTTAGCATACCTTTCACCAAATTTATTTAGAAAATTTTCTACTTTGCTGTTTATTAGTATGTATCTGATGCATGTTCTGCAAGTACTGGTAGATTAGTCTTAATTTGTGAAATCTCTAAGATAATGTTGAATACTTGATTTTCTATCTCATTAACTTTTGGGCATCCTAATATATGTGTAGATAGCAGATAAACTATAAAATAATGTGTAAATGAAATGAATTTACACATTATTTATAGTTATTTGCATTCTTGTGATTAAAACAAACATTAAGCATCATCTTTAGCACTCATTTGTCTCATGATTGCTCAGGTCAACATCTTATTTTGGGAAGATTTGTTTTAACCTACTACTTCCATATTCATCATACCTTTCAAATTTTCCCATCTGATACAATTTGAATTCCACTGTGTATCATAGAAGTCAATTCCCTATAAATTTTTAACTCTCCAATTTTTGTCTTCCTATTACATGGCCCTCCTCCCCAGTTAAGATACTACTCAAATGAACCACATTTACACCGGGGTTATAAGTTAAAAATGAATACTGCCATCTTTATCTGTGAGGTTCCTGACTGTTACACATTCAGTGTACTTTTCCTTTCATTTTGCTTTGCTGATATCCATCTAAAAGTTGTCCATTTCTCTATCAATATTTCCTCTGTAATTTCACCTAACTTCTTCAAGCTAGTTGTTTTATGTAGATTCATGGCTTCCATATTTTTCCATGAATTTTTCTAACTTTGTGAATCCCCTTATTTTCCGTTTTTGTGTATATGTCTACTTGTGTCCCCCTTCTAAATCTGATTTCCCCTAACCTTTAGACTATCATCAGTTGCCCATGAAACCTAAAAGTTTTATTTAAACTTTCTTTTAACAAACTATCTTATTTATTAGAAATTTCCAATGATTGTGTCTACTTTTTTCTCATATTATTTGTCCTCACTGGTTTCTTGATATGAGTACTGTTAAATCTAATTCATCTCTATACTTCCACTCTTACTTTCTTTCAATGCATTCTCCACAAAATAACTACACTAATTCTGTGATCATTGTTCTAATTAAAAAATCTTCGTAGACTTCTAATTATACATAGAATAAATCTAAAATAAAATGATTCCCAACACATGAAAAAAAAGAATAGTAACCAAGTGTATCAGTCAGGGTTTACTAGAGAAACAGATACAATACAAGATAGACAACTGTATAAGAAATTACAAGATTGGCTTACAATGGTCAGCCACAAAGCTGAAGGAAGGAGTATGCAGAGGGTGTCTGCACGCTGGAGGTTAAAGGGGGTCCAGCCCAAGGGCGGGAGCTTACTGGAGTGTCCTGTGCAAGTCTGTGTCAGAAGGCCGATGGGTCTACGACGGAACACTGAAGAGTCTACGACGAAGGCTGAAGAGTCTACGCTGCAGGCTGAAGAGTCTATGACGAAGACTGAAGAGTCTCAGATGCAGGCTGGAGAGTCTACGACGAAGACTGAAGAGTCCCAGGCAGAAGCTGAATAGACTGTGCTAGAAGCCAGGAGATGACGTCCAAGCTGAAGGCGAAGACTGGAGCTCCTCTGAAGAAGCAGCCCCCAGTCCCTCCTCATTTGTCTTTTATTGTATGCAGGCTGCTTCCTTGGGGTGGGTGTAGCACTCACACCATCTGCCTGCCCTCCTCTTGCACAGGATGAGGATGTTACAAACTGAGGATGTTACAAACTGGGGACCCTGACCCCATGCTGAATCACTTAAAGTTCTGACCTTCTCAAATTGACACAGTGAACAACATCCTAGAATGGTAACTGCTTGTTCTCTACACCCCAGGATGTAGAGCCCCTGAATTTCTTAATTAAGTATCTAGACTTCTCAAGTTGACATAATGTAAAAACCATAACACCAAGCATCTAGTTTCTTATCAGATTAAAAATAAAGACCAAAATCCTAGGAGAAAGGGGATGGGAAAGGAATGAAAAAGGATCTGATATTTATTGTATACATATGCCAACACCCCACAAGAAGTATGATCATGATGCATGAAAAACATGTGCTAATGAAAAATGTTGAAAAAACAGTCGAAGTCCTTCTAATGGCCTCCTCACATAGGGATCAGCAGACTATCAGGGACCATATGGTAATACTTGAAACTTTATGGACTATACAGACTTCATTTCAACTCTACTTTGTTGTGTGAATGAGCCACAGACAATATATAATGAATAAGGATGGTTGTATCCTAATATTAAATTTATTTAAAATGGCAAGCTCTCAGGTATGGTCTACTGATCTTGGCCTAATGGACTAGTTATACTGTATAGGGCCCCTATGCAAGCCTGTGATGGCTTTTGTACTCTTCCCATCCTTGCTTATGCTGCTCTAGTGGTATTTGCCTCCTTGTTGTTCCTAAAATACACCAAGAACACTCATGACTCAGGACTTGCAGTTGATGTTTTTCTGCTGTTTCTTTCTCGACTATCTCTGTTGTTTATCTTTAAATTCCTTAGGCTCTCTTCTGTCCCCCTCACTGAAGCTTACACTGATCATCCTATTTTAAAACAGTACTCTCATTCTCTTGGCTTGACACCCTCTTTCCCTTCCCTTCCTATTCCACCATAACATAAATCACCATTTGCCACTATTTAGATTTCATAAATTCTTTTCAAGCCTCCCTTTGCACTATAGAAACAAGGACTTTCATCTGTTTTATTCCACATCTTAGACTGGCAACTGGTACATGGTAGATATTCGAAAAGTATTTGTTTTTCTCCTATTCTAATTACAAAGTTTAAGTTTGAGAAAACAAGAAAACTTAAGATTTTTTAAATAGAGAGAGGTATGATGGTGCATGCCTGTAATCCCAGCACTTGGGAGGCTGGGGCAGGAGGATCACTGCAAGTTTGTGATCAGCATGGGCTACAAAGGGAGCTCAAGGCCCAGCCTGAACTGCATAGCGAGATCTTGTCTCAGAAAGGAAAAAAAAAAAAAAAAGGATTTCTGAAATGTATAGGATAGAAACTACTTGAGTGCAATTAAAACTTAATATTTTGTTTTAGGTAATACTGATAAAGGACAAAGAAAAAAAGAAAACAAAAATAGATATATAAGCTTGTATATCTTTTGAATTTAGAGGCTAACCATAAATGACCCCAGTGAATTCTCGTTAGGCAACCTGTGTTAGAGTTCACTATTGCTTGTTCTATGTTCTCACTTCTCATAAGGTGTCTGTTCACTCTCAGAGCAGTAGAGACCATTTTTCAGCCTTTTACTTATTCCCAGCTTAAGAAGGATCCTTATACCACCAATTAGTTCGTTTATTCTGATAATTACAGGAGTTCTCTTCTACTCTCCTTATTCACAGGGAATAGGTTCCCAAATGCCAGGTGGGTGGTGGAAATTGTAATAAATCTTATATGTTCCTATACATATAGTATAATAAAGGGTAATTTGTAAGTTAGACATAGCTATATATCAATAATTACATAGAAAGATTATAAAAATATAATAAAATTTCCCCATATGAGGTATCTCTCTTTCTCTGAAATTGTCTTTCTGTACTGTACTCACCTTTCTTCTCTTGATGACATGAAGTTTTAAAGTGCCCACATGATGAAATGAAGTCAGGCCAATGACATAGGCATTACAATGTAGCTTTCAACCACTGTGTCAGGGTTACCCAAACACAAGCATGGGAACACCAGGACAGTTGCTCTGAAAACCTCAGATGTCTACTAAGAGACTAATGAACAGGTAGCATTTACAGGTTGGCTATCTGGACAGCAAGATGACTTACATCCTGGGTGAGATGAAAAAGTGTGGTTCAAAATTTTACATTATCTGGAAGGAGTGAAGTTTAAAACTTATATATTGTTGATTTCTAAAATTTTCCTTTTAGTGTTCAGACTGTGGTTCACTGCAGGTTACTGAAACTGGGAAAATAGAAATTGTGAATAAAGATTAGGAGGCTACTACCAAAAACAAAAGTATCAATAATTTTGTTTCCTGAACTCATTTCATCACTTTTAATTTTATTTAAAAATTTTCGACTTTTACTTATTATTTAATAAGTTTTAACATACATGATAAAAGTGAAACTATCTCTTTTATCTCACTTTTCTCCACGTTAGTGGGAATAAGTATTACTAGCTTGATACATAGAGGTCTATATTCGTAACATTATATGATCACACACACTTTTCTTTTTTCACAAATAAAATCAATATATTTATGGTTTGATTTACCTTCTCAATCATATAGACTTGAAATTCTTTATGATAGTACTTATAAATCTGTTTTGTTATTTTATTGTTTTACTTGAATTCCATTTAATCAATAGCCCTTGAGTAAGTCACCATTCCAGCATGGTAATATTATTTCATATTTAAATAATTGAAAAAATATCATGAGTAAATAGTTTTCAAGTTAAATTCTCTTCTTGATTATGTGTTAACAGTACATTGGTTTACATTCCTAGAAATGGAAATGCTGAAGGATTGCGCTTTTGCCTTTTAAACAAGCTGTAAACATTTTAAAAATTTACCTAAGTTTTGGGAATGCGATTGGTAGTACAGTGTGTGCCTAACATGCAAAAGACTCATACCTCTATCTTCAACACTGTAAAAAACAAATAAATAAACTATTTGAACCTATAATCCCACCCTCAGTGTATGGAAAACTAGTGTTTGAAAATTCAGAGTTTGCTAATATTTCTACTTGCTTATCTGAAGAGTGTAATTTAAATTTTGTCTTAAATTCTTCAAATTATTTTCAATTTATTTTATCACTAAAGGTATAGTTTATATTTTCCTATGTTTATTTTTGTTCTTAATATTTTTACAAATATCTCTCTCATATACTTTGTGTACTTATGTTGTATTGTTTAGTTTCCTTAAATATTGTTATGCATGAATACTATATATTGGAAAATTTTGTCTATTATGAACAGATTTTCTTTTAGCTTTAACTTTAGTTTGTGATTCAATTTATTTGAAATGTTTTAATTTATGCACTACAATTTTTTCCATGTTTTCTCAAAGAAATCTATAATACATA
>RJWT010006711.1:18329-28795 GCA_004365215.1 Cuniculus paca | reverse complement strand
GAAGACTTTTATTTTTGCTCCGGGATCCATTTTATTTCAAGGGGGTAAAAAAAGAGGAGGAGGGGGAGGGGGAGGAGACTAACAATTTCAAAACACCTCACTCAAGGGGCAACAGTGGTACCTACACTGCACATTGTCATTGCCAAATCATTCACCCAGAGCACAAGACATCGGCATTCAATTTTCTGAGCAACACCAGCACAAATGTTTCTCTTCCGTGACTCAGAGAAATCAGTAGTCTAACTAGAGGATACTTTTTTTTTTTTTTAAAGAATCGAAATAGTGGGACCAAGGCTTATGGGAGTGGGTGAGCCGTCTGTGGTGGAAACTTTTTCAGGAACATCCTTGCCTTGCTCTTTCCAGGCTGGCTGCAAAGGGGGTTAGGAGCAGCGTGACCCTGAGGCCACGGCCCCCAGCTGCGCTCCAGGCAGTCCCCAAGGCCCTCACTGTGCGGGGAGCCCAGGAGCTGTCTCCTTAAGACCCTGTGCCTTCTGCCTGTGGGGCTAGCGGGAGCCACTGGGGAGCACTTGGGTATTCAGAACTCAGCTGGGGAGCCTTTGGGCACACAGGGAGGGGAGGTGGAGGGAATTCCATTTCCCATGGCCTCCTTGTGCCCAGCATTCGCCCGGCCTGTTGACAGCTCTTCGGAGCAGGGGTTTTTGCTTGCTGTTTGAAAATGCAGGCAGAGAGAATGAGGCAGGCAGGGGTTTGAACTGAGCACCTGAGGGGTAGTGGACTGGGAACACTGTCGCCAGGGCACACAGGCCTGTCACCTGGTCTTCTCTGGTCAGCACAAGTTAGAGAGGAGGACGCAACTGTGGGGAGCCTGGGGCCCTCTCCTGGTCTAGTCCATGTGCACTTAGCTCCTTGCTTCCGGGTAGACGCACTGCAGCGAGAGAGCCGGGCTGCGGGGCGCTGCTCGCTCACCTTGTGGCAGCCAGGAAGCAGAGAAAGAGGAGGGAGCCAGAGCACAAGACCAGGGGACCAGATACAGCCCCCAAGGTCACACCCCACGACCCAGTGCTTTCTCCTCGACCCCACCTCCTGTTTCCTTCACCTCCCAGTAAGGCCCGTGAAATCATGATCTTCTCAGTGGATTTATACAGTGATGACTTACGGCCTTCAGGATTCAGCCATTTCCCCAAAGCCTGTCAGCAGCCAACAGGGGATAGTTGTAGCCAAATCAGACGAGGTGTTTGTTTTTATTTTTTTATTTTATTTTTTGGTAGTGGGAATTGAACTTAGGACCTCACGCTTGCCACGCAGGCACTATGGCACTGAGCCATATCCCCCCCCACTCTTTTTTTTAGACACAGTCTTGCTATGTGGTTTAAACTGGTCTTGAGCTCATTACATCACCCCAGATGGCCTCAAACTTGTGACAATCCTCCTGCCTCAGCCTCCCAAGTGTTGGGATAACAGGCATGCACCACCACTCCTGGCCATAACAAGGTTTTTGAGGAGAGCGATGTTACTTTGTTAACTGTAATAAAGATAATTTATCTTGACATTGGCAAGGAAGACTAGTGAAAACTATTATAATATACCACCCCGCTCTGAGCAGGCAGAGGGGCTGAAAGTTAAGTTGATAACTAATGGCCAGGAGTTTAATCAGTCACTCCAGTATAATGCAGCTTCCATAAAATTCCCAAAAGACTGGGTTCAGAGATCTTGCAGTTAGCCAAACATGTGGGCCTGAACTTGAACACAAGGCAGGTGAACAGAAACACTTCTGTGTGCAAGGATTGTGGACCTGAACTCCACAGGAACAGTAGTATCTACATCTGAGATCTTTCCAGATTGCACCCTGTGTATCTCCTTATTTGGCTGCTTATTTGTATCCTTTGAGATAGTCTTCATAGTAATTGGGTAAACCTAAGTACTTTTTATTTTTTTTTGCAGCACTGGGGATTGAACTCATGACCTTGCGCTTGCCAGGCAGTTGCTTAAGCCACTGAGTTAAATAGCTGACCCTAAACCTAAGTATTTCTTCGAGTCTTGTGAGCTGCTCTTGCAAGTTAATCTAACCATAGGAGAGGGTAGGAGGTGGGAACACCACTTAACAGCCGGTCAGTTAGAAGATTAGGTTGAATAAATGGGCTTGCATTTAGCATCTGAAATGGGACAGTGGGAAGTCTTGAGGGTGGTTTTGATTGGGTTTCTAAGGGACATCTCTAGACTCATTGCAGTGGCAGCCCAGCAGAAGGGGAAATGAGGATAGTGGAATAAAATGAAGAGTAGTGTTTCCCACAGCTTCTGGTATAAAAAAGTAAAACACAATGTTCTTTTTCCACTTTCTTTTTTTTTGCGGCACTGGGGATTGAACTCATGACCTCGCACTTGCCAGGCAGGCACTTAGGCCACTGAGCTAGATTCCTGGCCCTTCTCTTCCCACTTTCAAAAAGGATAAAACAAAACAGTGCTGGAGAGCAGGGGCTATAAAATAATAGTTTACTATTTTAGGGACCAGCCTGTGTGACTGTGGTCTCGCGGTCCAACGGTCCAAGGTCAATGTGACTTGCCTCAAGGGACAGGAGAGTTACAAATAGCTGCATGCTCCTGACTGTGTTGGGAAAGCTCATATTCACAATCTCTTGAGACAAGATAATATCTGCCAAAGATCTATGCAAAATGCAGGCATCCAAGGGTAGGACTTTATCTTGTTCTCTTTGAAATGGTATACTTGATCCCCATTTTATCATCACATTCTTACCACAGTCCCTGTTCCAGGAAAAGCACATTAACCACTCCTCACCCCCCAGCTTCTTGCTAATAAAAACAGACAACACCCAGAGAGTCACTCCATCAGAGTCAGTCCACTAGAGATGAACCCCTCCTGGCCCCCCTTACATCAAAAAAAGATATTGTCTTTTATCTTTCTTTATTCTTTGTTGTCCCCACTCAGGTATCTGGGGGTCTAATCAGCCCCAGGCAAAACAGGAGGACTAAATTAGGGATGAACTGTGAAGATGTGATTGGATGGATAGAATCCCGGCAAAATGCTGATCTATTCACGCACAGATCCCCTAGGCCCCAGGGCATTAGCTATCATGATAATGAAGCAGAAATGAATAAATGAAGAAGGCACTTACACTAGGAAATAAGCCCTGTCCTTGTTAGGCTTTTCCTAATAGGTATTAGCATCTAAATATGTATAAATGGGGGAAAACCCACTAATCACCACATTGCCATCCTTGTGGACTCTTCTGGGAAAGCATCTGGGAAGAGGAAAATCACCCACAAAATTAGGAACCGGCAGGAGCAGCGTGACAGTAATCAAAGGCAACATCTTAGAAGTGGCTGCGGAGCCCTGAGTCAAGAGTGGAGGTGGAAGCTCCGTTGACATTAAATGTGTGTGCTTTATTCTTGTGGACTGGAGTGGACACTCCAATGCTCCTACTTTAAGCCAAGTCCCCTTCTTACCCCCGATGGTGTTACAGGCAGCTGAGTTAGTTAGAAATATTGTAGGCAGACAGGACTGGGCCCTTGAAGGAGCCAGTGCAGAAGACCAGATACCTTGCAACCGTGGAGAGGACACACACCTCTGCTGAGGGCCAGATCTCAAGACAAAAGGCAAACAAATGCAACCACACCCGAAGTATAAACATCAGGGATGGATAGTCTAAATAGGTATGGATCACTTCGAGGAAGCCAGGAGTCACCATCCCAACTCCCTACAAAAAGTCAGTGCTCTTTAAGCATGCCTGCTTGCTACATGACTCGCTTCCCCATTTGACCCTGATTTGGTCAATTTTACCTGAACAATTAATCTTATTGGTTGACCATAGGTCTGTCCCACCTCACGCCCGCCTGCCTTTGTGAATTCCGTGTTTTCCCCATCGGACCCATCTCACCTCATGGTTTTGCTCTATAAAAGTCCCTAGAAAAGATAGAGTCTTTGGTAACCCACTCGGGACCCTTTTGTCTCTCAGAAGCTTTGTTTCTCTCAATAAATATATCCTGCTCTTAACTTCCATTGTTAAAATTCATTCCTCAGTTTTAGAGAGCACGAACTTGTACCGGACATCTAGTAGGTTGGGAGTTCCATTCTCCTATATCAATGGAATCTTCGACCTCTCCTGCCCTGGGGCCCAGCATCTGAGGTCTTTTGTCCAGGTGAAAACACAAGTTTGAGGGTCATCTTCTCCACCTCCAGGGACTATGATTTCATCCAAGTCTACTGTTACCAATCTCCTAGGTGCTACCTCCTTGTGGGTAGATTTATTCCCCAGCCATAGGAATGGATGGCATTTGGGATGATTGGCAAATGAGATGATTGGCCAATCCACAGGATTCAATGTTAGATGTTTGTAAGAAGCTTCTGCCCTAGTATAAATTACTAGACATTATGGCGGTGGTCTACCCTGACCATAACCCCTTCTCTCCCCTTCAGCCCTGATTACAACTTCCTCTTTTCTTTCCGAGCGTGTGAAGAAAATTCCAGTTTCTCCTGCGTCATC
Organism: Cuniculus paca; assembly: GCA_004365215.1. Lineage (NCBI taxonomy): Eukaryota > Metazoa > Chordata > Mammalia > Rodentia > Cuniculidae > Cuniculus > Cuniculus paca. Next base: position 24,335 of record RJWT010006711.1, on the reverse strand, counting down.
AATGCCCGCCCCAAGCCCTGCTTCTGGTCAGAAGTCATATAACAACCCCCCCCATATCTGGTGGGGGAGACAGCTCAATTGCATGAGTTGTACACTTCTCCCCGCGTCCTCAGTAAAAAGGTGTTTTCCCCTCTTTTTCCTTTTTTGTGCTTCTCTACTGCGCCGGAATATCCTAATAGTTTGCTGAAATGATCTCAAAGCACCCAGGCTCAGCCAAGAGCATTTTAGCATTATGCCCTCCCAATTTCAAAATAGGGAGGCCCAGCCTCACACACCAAGGGTTCAGGATAGTCACAGATCATTTCATGCATGGCCCATCAACACCTGTGTGCCAATCACTGTGACGAACCTTTCATGCTATGTGTGTTCCCCATCACCTGGACAGCCAAAAGTACACTGAGTTTAGAAAATCCAAAGGAATAACTAAGGATCCATCGACTCAAGTTGTATTTCTAAGGTGTACAATTTGGCTTCCTCTCCTGCTCAGTTCTCTCAACCATGGTGATCTCATGGTTTCATACATTGCGATGATCCCTTTCTACGTCTATAAAAATTGGAAGAGAAGAAAGGACCTTTTCGTGTTTTGTTATTTTTTAAAATCTAAAAATACTACATACTAATAAAGTATATTAATTTTAAGAAAACTTAATTCTCAAATTCTTTTTTTCTTCCAAATTTTTGTTTTTATTTTTACATATTGCTTACTTTCATCATGAGGAGTGGGTACATATATATAACACATCTTAATTTTTTTTCACTTCTACTTTCCCTTCATTCCCTCCCACCTCTCTTGGACTCTTTCCCATTTACAAAAAATCTTCCTATTTCCTATTATCTTTCATTTTGTTCTTATATTTATTTCTGCTTTGGATTTCTGACGAGAGAAATCATGCACTATTTAAGTTTGTGTGTTCATTCATTCCACTTAACATTATGGTCCTAAAGTGCATCCCTTTCCCAAAAATGACACAAAATAATCCTTCTTTATAGAAGAGTAATAGTTCATTGTGTACAAATATAACATTTTATTTATCAGTTTATCTGCTGAGAGACATATATGTCATTTCCAACATGTATCACTGTAATATGTGTCTTTAACGCTTTAAAAAAATGCCTAGAAGAGCAATATCTAGGGCAAATGGAATTTGTTTGTAGATTTTGAAATCTCCACACTGAGTTCTATGGTAGTTGTGCTAGATTACATTCTCACCAAAAATATACAAAGGTTCCTTTCTCTCCACAATCTCTCCAGCATTTTTTGGTATTTGATTTCTTTCTGGAGCAAGATGGAATCTCAGTGTTGTTTCAATGTGCATCTCTCTAATGTTCAGAGACGTTGAACATTTGTCACATATTTATTGGCCACGTGTACTTCTTCTGAGACGTGTCTATTCATTTCAGTTGTCCAGTTTTTGTTAAGGCTTTTGACTTGAAGTGTCTAATATTTATGCTTCTCTGTGTATTCTAGCTATTAGTCCTCTGTCCAAGGAGAAGTTGACAAACCTTTCACCCATTGCTAGTTACAACTAGTTAGCCATAGCCAGTTACTGATTACTAGTTAAACATTGCTAAATATCCATAGTTACCCATAACTTCTTAGCAATTAACAGTTATCCGCAACTAGTTAACCATCACTAATTACCTATTACTAGTTATGAATTACCAGTTAACCACCACTAGTTTCCAATTACTAGTTACTCACAAGTTAGCACTTAGTCACTGCCCAGAACCAGTTACTAATAACTAGTTAGCCACAACTAGTTACCACTTACTAGTTGCCCACAACCAGTTACCAATCACTGAAGTTATCCACAACTAGTTACCATAAGGCTCCAACCAGACCTGACTCTCTCAGCCCCAACCTGCTGCCAGCAGAAGCACAAAAGTTGTCATCTGCAAGCGCAGGAAAGGAGGGCTGGAGATTTAGCTCAATGGCACAAGCACATGCCTGGCAAGCGCGAGGTACTTGAGTTCTTGAGCTCCATCCCTGGTACCAAAAAAAAGAAAAAAAAAAAAAAGCACAGGAAAGGAGATATGATAGGACAAGGAATTTTGCAGCTTCTGGGACACCCGGGGATATCTGGAGACACCTGAGAATTTACACCAGACACAGCAAGGGCTCTGCCCACTGAGATGCAAGATTACCAGAGAACTTTAACTACAGATGTTTATCGGGCTCTTCCTGCCTAATGCCCCTGCCTTCTCTCCACCCATATAAAAGGGACACACTTCTCTTTGTCGGGGCAGACAGGGCAGATGGTCTTATCGGGTTCTCTGCCTGCCTGCACCCAGGCATAGTCAATTCCACTTCATGTTGCCTTTATACAAGCCTGGTGGTCTCTGCTGGTTACCCCCATGCTACACGTGTTATAAATACCACTTCCTAATTGCTCACAACTAGTTGATTACCACTATTTACTGGTTATAAGTCACCTGTAACTTGAAAGATAGTTGACCATTGCTAGTTCCTTGTTACTAGTTAACAATTACGAGTTAACCATTAATCACCCACAACTAGTTAGCAGTTACTAGTGCCTAGAACTAGTTACCAATCAGTAGTTACTCAGAGCCAGTTAGCAATCACTAGTTAGCAGTTATTAGTTACCTGAAAGTAGTTAATCATTGCTAATGTCTCATTACTAACCAATTACTAGCTATTCATAACTAGTTACTAATTACTTGTTAACCACAACTGGTTACCAATTACTAGTTACAGCTAAATATTGCATACTCATTTCTCCAACTAGATAGTTGCAACTAGTTAGCCACCACTGGTTACCTGTTGCTAGCTAACCATGTCTAGTTACCCACAATAGTTATCATCACTAGTCACCTATGACTTGTTAACAGTTTACCAATAATTAACCTCTGAGTTTTCTTTTGGTTTCTTTGAGTTTTGGTTTTCTTTTTCCTTTTGTTTTTTTGACACGAGGTCTTGCTAATGCAGTCTTGAACTCACTATGTAGCCCAGGCTAACCTTGAAGTCACTGTGATCCTCTTGCCTCAGTACCCCGAGTGATTACAGGCCTGCACCCCCATGCCCAGCTAATCTTTGATGGGAACTTTATGAGCACCCTATTGCTGGTGTATATACCATGCATTTATAAATTCTGTACCATGCATTAGATGTATTACAATTTTGATACCATTTTAATGTTTTCCTTAAGGTGTTGTGGGAAAATTCCCAAGCCAAACAAAACTGAAAGGGAGACTCTTTGCACCAAAGATATAAGAAGGCAGCATTTAGCTGGGCGTGGTGGCTCACGCCTGTAATCCCAGCACTCGGGAGGCTGAGACAGGCGGATCATTGTGAGTTCGAGACCAGCCTGGGCTACAAAGTGAGCTCAAGGCCAGCCTGAATGGCACAGTGAGACCCTGTCTCAAAAACACCAGGGCTGGGGATCTAGCTCAGCAGCCTAAGTGCCTGCCCGGCAAGCGCAAGGTTGTGAGTTCAATCGCCGGTGCCGCAAAAAAAAAAAAAAAAAAAAAAAAAAAAAAAAAAAAAAAAAAAGGCAGCATTTAATCTTTATGCCTGAGGACTGTTGCGGGATAATTCCACAAAGGCAACAGCACTGAATTTACAGAGCTTAGTTTATAAAGAATTTAGAAGTGGGAGGGACAAAGCAACTGACATAAAATGTTACATAATTGGTTATATGCATGGAGTCATATATTGACAGGCAGGCTAGTCTTGAACAGATTTGTTGAAACAAAGAAATTGTTTATCATAATGTAGAAACACTGTGGAGAACAAGGGGCAGGGCCTTTACAGAGTGAGAGCAGTTAAAGGCATCCTTGATTAGCCCGGGGTGCCTTAAGGTACAGACAATGACTCTGACTCAGTGCTCATCAGAGATACACAACTGGGCTTTAGACACTGTCAAGGTCAATTGAATTCAGCAGAACAGAAACTTGGTCAGAGACCTCTAATTGATCATGAAATACCTATAAGTTTGCTATTTTATAAATGTGTTCTTACATTATAATTGTGCCCCAACAAAGGTACGGTCCTATGATGACATCTGGTCTGCTAAATCAATGCCTTCCTTTGCATTATTGTAATTGAAGACAAGGTCAGGTTTTGTGCTTCCAGGTTTTCCTTTGACCAATATACATGTATGATTTTTAATTTTTTGAGACAGGGTATCACTTTGTAGTAAGGTTAGCCTTGAGTTCACTGTGTAGTCCAGGCTAGCCTTGAAGCCCAGGCTGGCATTGCAGCGATCCTCCGTCTCAGCCTCCTGAGTGCTGGGATTACAGGTGTGTGCCACCACACCCAGCTATATGTATGATTTTTACAAGTTGTTAATAAACAAATGACTCTTCTATCAGTTGATTTAAAAATTTTACACTGGAATGATTTTCAAAGTTTATGATTTCACTGCATTTTTGCTTTGTCTTTGCTTATACTTTTTTTTTCAAATTTTATTTTATTTTAAAGATAATAAAACCCAACAAAACAAAACAGAATAAATCCAATCAAAACAATGCAGTGAAATTGGTATAGAACCTCAAAGTAGGATAATAGGAAAACAACAATGGTTACCATAGTATATCTTGTTATCTTCACAGTAGTTGTCCATTCCATCAGATACAGCAAAATCAAACCAAAACAAAACAGAATAAAACCAATCAAAACAGACTATTGAGTCAAGCAAAAAAATTAATAAGAACAAAACAAAACTGAGAATATTGGATTTCAAAAACAAGATAGAAGGAAATCTCCCATATTTGCATATTGCATAGTGTTATCCTCCTTATAGATGTTCAGACTGTTGGCCCCAGGCCTGCAAATTCAACCAAACAATACAAATATTCAGTTGCTTTTTGTACCTCAGTTGCTATCAACTCAGGCTGACCTCGGAACCAGCCAGTGGCTTCCAGGGTGTAGGGGTTAGATGATTCTTAGCCTGCACGCTGGTAGGCCTATAGGAGGCACTGACTTTTCCCTTCCTGCGTCCTGCATGGTCTGCATGGCTTACCAGAAAGGCTGGCTAGTTGGCTCATTGATGGGCTTCTCCCAGTCCCAGCACGGCTGATTCTCGGGAGGCTCTATCTCTGTCCTTGCTTATACTTGTAAAAATATTTGATTTGGCCATACTGTGCCACAAAATTATAAACGCCTTAACCTCTTGAGGTCCACAGTTCATGTATCGTAACTCCAGGGAAAAATTATTGGAATTCTAGTGAGTAAATTCCAGTCTACCACTTCTAATGCAACCCATGGCGAGAAAAAAGAGGCACAGATATATCCACATTTGTGGGGAGTGAAGGGATCCTAAGTCCAGTTGCAACAAAGGCCAACTGGAACAAACGGCCTCGACCCAGGGCCAAATCCGAGTTTTAATAATTCAAGAGGAGAGTGGCTCGGGGTTGAGTGACTCTGAGAATGGCGGAAACTATGTGAATTCTGTGAGCTGGGCCAGGTAGGAGTCACAGTGGCACCCCTACAATATTCAGAGAGGTATGTAGAAAGAGTACCAGATTCCAGTAACAGGCAGCCTCTAAGTCTGGAGGAATCTGCATAGCACCATTTGAGGACGTATCTCGTGTCAGCTGCCTCAGCTCTGTGACCAGATTTTATTTGCCCTGGGATATCATTACTTCTTTTTCTTTTTCAACTTTTTTTTTTTTTTTTTTTTTTGGTACCAGGAATAGAACTCACAACCTTGCACTTGCCAGGCAGGCACTGTGCCGCTGAGTTATACCCACAGCCCTTTCTCATTGCTTCCTTTTTGCTTGGTAGGAGGAAGCCTTAGGTGGTCTGCACACAGACCTGTTGCTTTGCTTCAAAGGCTACGTATGAGGCGCCTTGCTAGACCTATTTGCATTGCTTATAGCCCATGATGGGGACTGAACGTCTCCCTAGCACGGGCTCTGTGCATGTCAATAAAGGGGAGTAGGGCAAAGGTGAGCCGAAATGCAGGCAAACTGTCTTCTTTCTTTCCGTCCTATTTTTTTTTTTTGTTACAGTTCTTATTCTAGTGTTACACTCATATGTTAAGT
>RJWT010006711.1:0-18229 GCA_004365215.1 Cuniculus paca | reverse complement strand
ATAGGTACGACCATTAGGCAAACATAATTTATGTTTTTATTCCATATTTGTGCCAATTTCCTGTGATGTATTGGCAAAAACGCAGATGTCCTTGCCATAAAGTCACACTTTTATCTATTTCTACACCCAACCCCCCAGCTTTTCCTGCATTCTTGAAGCTACAAATAATTTCTTCTATGATTGTTCTAAGTTTATTGAAGGAATACTCAGTTCTGCATGTGGTATTGTCGGAGAAATGTAAACAGTTCAAAATAGCCAAAAAATGATCGTGTTTCATGGTATTCTTTTTCTTTTTCTTTTCTTTTGGTACTGAGATCAAACTCATAAGCTCACGCTTGCTAGGCCCATGGCATTCTTTATATGTCCACTGACATGCATATTATTTTCAACACAATCTAATATTTGATAATGGTACTACCAATAATTAATAACACACCCATAAAAATTTTCATTTTGCTAATCGTAACAGATTCTCAACTTTGCTGATGTTTTCTTCTTTTTTGCCCTAAGGCTGCATTGTATGTCATATCTATTTGTTTCTTCAACTATAATTTTGAATATATTATCAGATGCATATAATTTATACAACACAAAAGAATCACTGTGATTAATATTTCTTATAGCAGTATCCCAATTTGCAGTTCCATGTGCTCATGTTCCATCGAATGTATTGGCCACAGATTACATTCATCTATTTCTAATACATCTTTATCTGAAGAATAATAGATAGGTTGTGACCTTTTTCTCTACTGAGAAATAACTACAAATTCATCTGATAAATCTTTTCTTTTCTTTTCTTTTCTTTTCTTTTCTTTTCTTTTCTTTTTGCCAGGAATTGAACTCAGGACTTTGTGCTTGCCAGGCAGGCACTGTGCCGCTGAACTATATCCTTGGTAATCACCCATTTTCTGTGTTTGACACTCTAATGGGAAAATTTTATAAAGCTGAAATACTCTTAAAGTTGAAAAACAAGTAAGTTATTATATATTATAGTATCTATTACTTACAAACAAAATCCCAATGAAAATGAGGATCACCAAAGAACAAGGGAATAATAAAAGAAAAATTTATCACTGAGCTTAATAATAATAATATAGCCATGAAATAATAATGACCATTTTTGTTTTAGTGTATTATATTAACAAAAGAGCATACACAAGTTAGCTATATTACATCAGATGATCAAACCGAAATCAGAGCTTCCCAGCAGTGAGGCATACAAATTACAGCCCCGTCATGAATGTGTTCGGTCCTCAACCTGTGGAATCTAATGCTGTCTACAGTTAATAGGGTCAGAACGGCATTAGATTAGAGGACACCTAGTAGGTGTCTGCAGCAAAACTGATTTCTACTTGCTAGTGGGGTTTGAGTTGGGATGTCCCCCCAAAGCTTCATGCAGTCACAGAGGTGGGCTTCTAGAGTTTGTGAATGACTCACGGTCCAATGCCTGGATTATGGGTATGAGTGATACGCCCAAGTGGGTGTAGCCTACACACAATATAAGGGACAGAAAGAGTCTGCTCTCCATGCTCCTCCCCTTGTGCTCTTGTTGCTTGTGCTGTTTTCTGCCACCATGAACTGTTGCCCTCTGCCATGTGCCACTCTGCCTTCGAGCCAGCTGATCATGGACTGAAACCTTTACAAACCATGAGCTAAATAAACCTTTCCTTCCTTAACTTTGGGTGTTGAGTATTTTGTCTTAGCAACAAGAAAAAAGTAACCAAGACATGGGGAAAATTCATGCACAATTTTTTTGATACCTCAGAAGTCTTCTGTGTTGAGTTTTGAGTGGGAGTACAGGAGAAACTGAGTCTGTTTTTTTTTTTTTTTTTTTTTTGGTGGCACTGAGGATTGAACTCAAGATCTTGTGCTTGCCAAGCAGGCGATTAGGACACTGAGCTAGATCCCCAGCCCTGTTTCTTTTCTAATAATATCCTCAGAGCAAGAAAGATTGGTCACGACTCTTAAAACAATAGGAAAAAAAGGGTATTATACAGGTGGGACAGGATGAAGGAGTGGAAAGAAAATTACTAAGTTTTTGGAGGATTTTCATAAAGCGGCTTAATGCAATTCTTTGCTAAAACTAGGCTTGGCAGGCTAAGGCCAAGGTACACGCAAAAACAATAACCTAGAGCCTGACTAGAGTTCAGCCAGGAGGGAATTCTTGTCAACTGCCTTCTCCTTAGCAACCAGAATAGCGACCTGCACTTGGTGGGGCACTGGCTAATCATGGTTAAGTTGGTAAGCGAATTCCCCATTCTGGGAAAGTTTCTTTCAAACAAAAATTCCTAGTGGGACCAAAGAAACATACAGTTTTGGGTGTGTGTGGCAAGCAGGCTGTGTTCTCCTCCGAGTTACTTTGTGTTACGAAGAACAGCACTTTCAGGCTGTGCCTAAACAACAGTCTGGCTTGAGTTAGTCCATTTTGAGTATAAATGCTAAGGTAGAAAACCTTTACCCCTTGTTTGTACAAGAAAACAACTGCTATCTGTCCAGCTCAACCACTAGGCAAAAACTGATAAACAACATATTCCAGTAAAATTAATTTCATGAATCAAATCAGGGGCACATGGATGCATGCGTGTGATGGTTAGACTTCCAGCGCTAACTTGACCAGCTTGGGAGCTGGCTAGGGGATTAGTAAAGTGTACTTCTGGGTGCATCTGGGTAGATCATGAAAGTGTGACCTTGGGGTCTATATCTAGTCCCTGCCCCCTTCCTCTGGTACTGTTCTTCTGCTCTATTTCTCAGTTGCCATGAATTGAGCAGCTTTGACCCCCCTCCCCCACAAGCTTCCACCATATTTCTGCCTTGTAACAAGACAATCATGAACTGATACCTCTGAAACTGTGAGCCAGATATGCCATTTCCACCTTCAAGCTTCAGGTATTAGGTGTTTGGCTTCCGCAGTGGGAAAGCTAATACATGGGCATATCAAATCATACCAGGAGAGCCAGGCATGTGAGCTTATCAAGCGCACCAGATACAACCTCCTCACCTGAGACCCATACACGAGGAGCCGCTGAGACTGCAAGTAGGGTGGTACCGTCAACCCCCTCACCTGGCTGCTCACCATGAGACTTACCCAGGAAAACGGCCAGGCAGAGAAACTCCATTTTTGGGGCTCCCACTCAGCACAGGATTTTTTGCTTGTGACATAGTCACCACTGACGTCAGGCTGACACTTTGAAAGTGCCTGTTGATGGAACCTACATGATTTGAACAACTTTGAGGCCACCTGCAGTGACTTTTGCATCTGTGTTGGTTGCCTTTGCCTGACCCCTTTCTTAGTCATTCTGTAACCCATACGTTACTATGTGAAGTGTACTGTACGACTTGAATATTATAGGTTCGTGATTGAACTTGGAATTGAATAAAAGAACTTGTGACTGTTCCACTTATGTCTACCAAGTGCAATGAAAGAGGACTCAGTGAGTTAAAGCTGAAGAAGTCGGTGCAGCTTGTGACTGTCCACCGAAATGACCACATGGCTTACTTTGCACTATGACCTTGAGGAAGTTCCCTTTTAGGAAACCTCTGTATGCATTTATTGTGCACCCCTGGACCCCATGACCCTTAGCTCACTCCAGAAACAGGTTAAGATCCTAGATGACACCAATCAGTGAAGCACTGTTTTTAGGGATGAGCTTACCCCTGCAAGTATAAGCATGGGGAAGTTCTCTAGAATTCCACCTGGCCACTTTCCCTGTATTTCTGTTGTTGTAAATAAACCTTTGTTTCACACTTTCATTTCTATCTTTCTCATTCTTTGTCAGACCTGATTTTCCTGTTTTTCCCGGGAGGCTTTCGGTTTTGAGCTAGGCTCTCCCTGCTTCCTTCTTCATTGGAGTGAGGGCATAGAGCTGGATAAACAGAGGGTCTTTTCACAGGAGATCCCCAGCCCCTCAGACCCCCATCTGACACTACTTTATATAGTTACTGTGAAAATTCAGAGATGATGTACATTTAGGACTTGGAACTGTATCTATTACGTATTAGGCTGGTAATGTTATTTTGGAAAGCATTTAAACATTTTTTTCTCTTTTTAAAATATTCTACCCCAGAGCCACCTATTCTCCCCATGAATTCTAGGAGAAAGCTGGTATCACCACCACGCCTTTCAGTTTCTGTGTTCTGAACACTTCTTTGTGTTGGGCAGTTTTAGGCTAGGGAGACAACACTGAGTCAAGTGGCCCCTCCCCTCCTGAAGCTCACATCAGAGAGGATCCTAACCACAAACACCTGACTGGTCGTGAGAAAGCATGCGAAGAAAATGAAGTGTGAGTTGCCAGACGGATGGTGGTAGAGGATAGGATTGAGAAAGGAGAAGACCTTTCTGATGAGGCAACCGAGATGTCTGCATGGAGAGATGAGGCCCACTGAAGGAGTATGATTTAAATGTTGGGAGACAACAAGGTGGGTGGTGTGGTCTGGTTGAAAGGAGGGGTCACGACTTCCCCCTCACCCCTCCTGGTTTTCCAGCTTTCTCATTCCATGAACAGAGTCTGGACTATCGGAAGCTGGCCGTGTGCCTCTTTTTTCTCTAGCAAAGCCATCCTGGTTTAGGCCTCAGTCAAGGGTGTAAACAGTGGCTCCTGGATGAACAGGGTTGGGTTAGCTTTGCAGGGATACTGACATTTGAGGGTGCGACTGTGGCACCCCCAATGTGATGCTGGAAAACTATGGGGCTCTAGTATCTGTGGGTAAAGATGACTTTTATTTTTATTTTTTTTTGAGATGGGGTCTCACTAGGTAGTTCAGGCTGAACATGAACTTACTGTATAGCCCATACTGGCCTCGAACTCATGGCAATCCTCCTGCCCCAGCCACCTTCTGCCCCAAGTACTGGGATTACAGGCGTGCACCATGTCTTGTTTAAATTATTGTTTTTTATCTTAACTTTTTTTATATACATATACACACACACACATATATATACATTTATACATATGTTGTTTCAGCTTCTCATACTAGTAAGATAATATGATGTGTACACGTCTTATTTATTTCACTTATGAGTATGGTCTCAAGTTGCATCCATTTACCTATAACAGTCCCCAGTTTATCCTTCTTTATAAGTTATTGTTGTTAAAGCGCGAGTTCAGAGGCTGTTTAAGATCCTTCCATCCCTCAGAATGTCAGTGTTGTGTGGAATTTAAGAGGGCAGCTTTGCTGTGTGTGTGTGAGCGCAGGTTTTTAGCTTCTGTATGTCAGAACTTACCTGCCTGTCAAAAGAGGAGTCACTTACCTACAACGAGGACCTGGTTTTTTTTTTTTTTTTTTTTTTTTTTTGGCTTTTTGAGACAGTGTCTCACTATGTAGTTCAGGCTGGCCTTGAAAGGAGGACCCAATTTTCTGACAGGCTTCCTCTGCTTGTGTCACCATAAACTCTGGACATCTTGGTAAACCCTGTAGGTCTACCTGGCCATCTGCACCCCTGCAGAACCTCCAGGTAATGCTCAGGTCTGGGTGACTCCCTTGCTTGCAGCCACAGTCAGTTTCCTTTTATTTCGTATTCACAGGGCCTCTGTCTTCCAAACTCACAGTCTCGCAGCTGGAGCAGGGGGTTGAGCTCCGCATGAAGTGTAAGTTTCTACCAGCCCTTTGTGAGGCTGAAGCCTTTCCAGCAGCTCACAGGCAGGACATCACAGAGCTGGTGCTTGGGCAGAACACCCATCTTGAAGAGCCCACCTGGGCTCTGGTTTTGTCTTTAAAAGTTTTTTTGTGGGGGGGTCCTGAGGGGTGAGGCTAGGGACTCTCATATGCTGATACTTTCCTTTTTAAATGTCATCCTTTCTGATCAGTTTCTCTCTCCAGAGGCATCCTGTACAAGTTTCTTGTGGAGATTTTCAGACAAGCAGTATGCTTTGTGCAAATATATGTGTTCATTTTTTACAAGTACATACTAGCACACTGTTCTACATCTTACTTTCATTACTCATATTTTGGAAATTTCTTCACATTGCTAGAGCTGTCATTTTCTATTTATTTATTTAAATTTTTTTTGCCATTTTCTTTTTAATGCCTGCATAGGTTCCTTTTTTGGGGACGTGTTATAATTTATGTATAGTTGTCCCTTGGTATCTTCAGGGCATTGATCCCAGGACCACAACCCCTCTCCCTAATACCAAAATCCTCAGATGCTCAGATCCTTCATATAAAATACCATGATAATTTGCATATAATTTACCTACATCCTCCTGTATACTTTAAATCATGTCTAGATTACTTATTACACTTAATCCATCATACATGTCATATAAATAGTTGTATTGTGTAGGGAATAATGACAAGAAAAAAATTCTGCATATGTTCAATACAGATGCAGTTTTTAAAATTTTTGCCCTGTAGTTGTTTGGATCAGTAGATGTGGAACCTGAGGATATGGAGAACTGACTATAATCAGTTCTGTTTGGTAAACTTATAACTATGGATGCACTGGGTATGGTACATACTTGTAATTCCAGCACTTGTGGGGCTGAGGCAGGGGGATCACTAACTCTCATGTATAAGTAAATCAAGGTGAGCCTGGGCTACATAGTGAGTTCAAGGCCAGCCTTAATTGCATAGCAAGACCCTGTCTTGAAAAACCAAAAAAAAAAAAAGGGTGAGTCAATGCCATTTGCAGACTACGGGGGAATTCAACAAGAAGTCACCAAGAAGAAAGCCCTCCTTGCAAGTCCATGCTAGGTGCAGGACGCTGGTGGGGGACGGCCAGATGCTAGCCCTTTCCAGCATGCTGGCTGGGAAACAAGAGGCCCCCGCCTCCCGCTGTAAGCGACCGGCTGATCCAGAGAAACACAGGCTGCGATGATGCCTATTGAGGTGGAATACAATTTAATGCTTGTGTTTAGTGTTTCACTGACTTTGCAGGTCTAAAGCTGGTAGTCTGATCGTCTGTTCAGAGGATGGCAATACGCAGTGTAGCACCTATGGGGGAATCTCCTTTTGAACGTGGTAGCCAGAACGTGGTAGCCATTGTTGATTCCCTATAGTCTTGTTTTGAAGTCCTGTATCATTCTCATTGTTTTGTTGGGTTGGGTTTTGTTCTGTTTGATTTTATTATATCTGATGGCAGCTATTTCAAAGATAATAAGATATATTATGGTAGCCATTTTGGATTTATTATTATCTTGTTTTGAAGTCCTGTATTGCATTCAGTTTTGTTTTTATTGGTTCTATTCTGTTCTGTTTTGTTTGATTTTTTACTATGTCTGAAGGTATCTGCAGCTATTTTGAAGACGGCAGGAGGCATTATGGTAACCATTGTTGATTTCCTATTGTTCTGAAGTCCTGTGTCACTTACACTGGTTTGTTTTGATTGGCTCTGTTCTGTTTTGTTTGGTTTTATTCTCCTTAAAAAACAAAAAATAAAATCAAACACCAAAAAACCCCAACAAAACAAAACAACAACTATGAACAGGGTTGCAATGATTATCTTTCTATGCATGGATTCACTCATGTTTACGTATATCTACAGAGTAAATTCTTAGGGGAATTGCTAGGTTAATGGGTATGTTTTCAGGCTCAGTGGACAGAAATGAGTCACATGTGCTTCTCACACCAGTGTGCCATTTGTGATGGTACCTACACTTTTTAAGCAAGTAGAGAAAAAGTGCATAGTTCACCTTTTGACTGGTATTTTCTTTTTTAAATGTTAAAGTTTGTATAGTTACAGTAAAAATGTTGTTGGCCTAAGAACTGTTTTGATTCTTCAAGCTGTTTTTTCTCTCCCTTATTAAAGTGAGTGCCCTCATCTCTTTTAAATGATTAGATTCTCACAGAGAAGTTATTTTCAGTTTTGGGAGACACTATCATATTCTTGAATGTCCCATCGACAGTTCAGTTCTCCTGGCTTGCTTTGTGATAATTGGCTTTCTTCCAAATTTTGTTTTCAGCATCACAGTGCCATCTTTATTTTTTGGCTGTTTCCTGTGTCACGTTCCTAAGAAACCAATTTCTTAGGTGCTCATTGTATTAAAAAATTTTAGTATTTATATTTTTTTCATTATTTAGAATCCTAGATCTCTTTTCTTTAGTCTTTCTTAGCAGGACTCATAAATGGGATCACTGATAATTTTACCAAGGTTACACAGAGTAGGACATTATCCAAATTGATGTACAACTTTCATTTTCAGTGTTTCAACATAGTGAACATTTGAAATTTTAAAATTTTTCCTCAAACTCTGAGGGCTACTTTGAAACAGAGGTGTCAATTCCAAGGCAAAATTCTCCTGAAGGCTCTATGTTGGGAGAGTGAGCAAAAAGTGTCATGATGGAAAGTAGTCTGGATAGGCGGGCAAGAAGCACTGTAAGTGCGAGGAATGTGGGAAAGTCTTCAAATGTGACTCCTCCTTCATCAGACACCGGAGGAACTGCACTAGTGAGAAGCCACACACATGCAAAGAATGTGAGGATACTTTTAGGAGTAGCTCATCTTATTTATTTATTTATTTATTTATTTATTTATTTATTTATGGCTTTTTTGAGATAGGGTCTTACTACATAGCTCAGGCTGGCCTTGAACTATGTAGCTGAGGTTGGCCTTAAACTCAGTGATCTTCCTGCCTCAGTCTTCTGAGTACTGGGGTTATCACCATGTGAGGCCCTCATCTCTTTTAAATGATCATAAAATTCATGTCAGCTAGCAGTGATAGGGTTTTTCCCGAAAGTACTGAACATGGGAAATTCCTTAGAAGCACTCAACATTTATTAATCACCAGAGGATTCATTCTAGAGTGAAGCCTCACAAATGCAATGAAAAGCTTTCAGAAAGAACCCTATGTTTCAGTCACCAGAGAATTCACACTGGCCAGAAGTCCTACAAATGTTGAATCTGTGGTAAAGTCTTTGCGCAGAACATGGCACCCTCCATGAGAGAATATATTCAAGAGTGGGGTCTGTAGGAAGGCTTTCAGGGACAACACGACTGTGCTGCAGCACCAGGAAGTCCACAGGAGTGAGAAACCATATCAGTGCAATGAGTGTGGGAAGGCCTTTAGCAAGAGCTCAGCTCTCATCAGTCATCAAAAAATGCACACAGGAGACAAGCCCATCACTGAACCAAGTGCAGAAATCTTCCTGGTTCAGCTCATCCACTCTTGGGAATAGTGCAAACCCTGTCAGTGTAGGGTTGGTAGGAAAGCTTTTATGAAGAGTTTAGCTTGCACTGAACATCAGAGAACTCACACTGGAGAAAAACCCTATCACTGTATGAGGCATGGCACAGAGCTTGCTGAACACCAGATGCTTCATGCTGGAGAACAGCTTTGTAAATGAAATGAATATGGAATGCTTTCCCCCAGAGTTCAGCCTGTACACAACATAAGAAAACCAGTAACCAGGAAAAAGTCATTGGATGTAGTTAGTAGGTTAAGCAGAAGTACTTTATTCTCCCTAACCGTCAAAGAGGAGTCATTCAATGAATTACATATTAATGAGGATGTACACCTGTCTGGGTGACCTTCTCACTTGTGAGGATGTTCATGTGTGGTTTGCACGAGTGAGGTATGTGAAGAATGTAAATCTATCAATGTGGAAATAAATACTTACACTAGAATTGTGTACCAATTGAAAAGAATGAGGCAGAACTCTGAGTCAGTAGTAGCAATAGCCCTGTGATACCTTAGGTTAAACACAGCAGCTGGGCTGGGCTGCAGCTCAGTGGTAGCATTCCAAGCATCTGGGAGCACAGAGGCAGGAGAATTTTAGGCTAGCACATGAGAGGTTCAGAGCTCAATCCCCAGCACCACAAAAACAATAAAAGCAAGTTTCAGAAAATCACTATGTTACGCTCTTATTTACATTTTTAAAATAAAGCTATTCTTTAGTGTTTGTACATATGCATTGTATGCATTCAAAAAATCTGATAAATAAAGAGAGGCAATACAGAAACTTTTAACTTTAGTCATATTTGAGGACGATATGATATTGGTATGATGAAGCCAAATTTTACTTCATGTTCTTTGAAATACTTATCAAACATACATGAACATATCATCTATAACTTAATATAGTTGTCTTCCTAATTTAGAAATTTAGAAGCCACAAAAATAAAATTAAAAAAAACATAAAAACTAAAACATTTTGTATGACCAGAGACTTCATGGTATTAAAATACAAGTAGTCAGACTTGGAGAAAATATTACCACCATCATAGTTAACAAATACTAGACAGTGCTTCAAAATATGAGAAAAACAAAAATCCCAGTAGAAAATGATCTTGGATATGACTGTGCCAGAGTTCAGAAAAGAAATCTAATTGGTCAAACTAAAAAGAGATAACTACTTATAGAGGAGAGTGAATTAGAATACTCAGATTTCTGTGTGTCTGTAGGACAAAAATTAATAAACTGGACAATACTTGGTACTTTTGAGAGTGCAAGAATATAGGCACACTTACATATGGAATTGTGAATTGGCAATATACTTGGTGGTGAGAGATATAATTTGTACCAATGTACTTTTGACTATACTTTGAGGGTATTTACCAACTTTGACCTCTTAACATTTCTGCCTACTAAGAGTTAATAAAAGCCAGGCATTGTGGCACACACCTGTAATCCCAGCACTTGGGAGCAGAGAGGCAGGAGGACTGTAAAGCTAGCCTGGCCTATACAGTGAGCTTCAGGCCAGCCTGGACTATACAGCAAGGCCCTGTCCTGAACTGAACCAAGCCAAACCAGAAATAAAGATGATCTTCACAGTACTGTAGTAATGAAAAGTTGTAGTAATTGTAATTCTGTAACAAAGCAATAGTCAAATTAAGATACATGATTTTGGGCCAGGGATATAACTCAACAGCAAAGTGCTTGCCTGGAAAGAGCAAGGTTGTGAGCTTGATCCCAGGTACCAAAAACAAAAACCAAAAAAACAAACAAAGATACATGCTTTCTGGGTTGGGGATATAGCTCAGTGGCTCAGTGCCTGCCTGGTATGTGCAAGGCTCTGAGTTTGATTCCTGGTACAAAAAAACAAACAAACAACAATGAAAAAACCCTTTAAAGAAGATACACAATTTCCTTGTCATTTAATAATTAATTAAAGGCAGTCCTTAAATCGATTACTATTTGACAAGTTAGACTTGTGTGAACTGACAGAAAGATGTCTAAAACATTGTTAAAAAAGCTGAATCACTGAATAATGATATAACTTCCTTCCTAAGTAATTTATGTATTACTTGGATCTTTTATGATAAAAAAAATAAAATAGTATATAAAAAATAAAAGCATATCATAGATAGTTTAAAATATAAAAGAAATTAAAGCAAATTTATGGAAGAATGGTGTCAAACAGAAGGAACACACTTATTCTAGCAGCCGTAGGAAATGAATGTACTTGGGTTACTCCCAAGGACCCCCACCCTTGTGTATTCCCGCCTTGAGTGCATGGAACTTGAGACTTGCTTCCTACTGTGACAAACATGATGGAATGTCACTGCTATGATTAAGTTACATGTATCTGTGTTCTTAGTAGACTGCAAAGATAATAAATTGAGTTTGTTGGACTTAGAAGCAAACTGTCATATGGTGGCAGAAAACTTTCAGGAACGTAAGAAAAATTTCAGCCAAGAGCCAGGAAGAAACTTGGACCTTCAATTCTACAACGAAACGTATCTGCCACCACCTGAGTGGGCTTAGGAGAGGATCTTCTCTATCCAGAGTTCAGACTGGAACATGGCGTGGTTGACAATTAGGAGTCAGAGTGCAGCAGGGCTGAAGTCATATGAAGTTCCCTTGGGCTGATGTCTGCAGTGGCTGAATTCCACACCTTGGAGTTCATGCCAGCTCTTTTAGGAGCTCAGCTGGACTTGCAACTACCCTGCTTACATGCAATTTACATGTTATAAAGGTTTCAGGATACTTGAGTTTTTTCACATGGTGGCAGATTTCTCCTACAGCAAGTGTCCCAGGAGAGCCAGGAAAGCTTTCAGACCTATCCTTGGAAGTCATGTAGTATCACTTCTGTCGTTTCTATTGTTTGAAGACTGTCCAGATCAGGAGAGGTGACATGGACTGTCTTTCCATGGGTGCCAGAGAACTAGTAATATTTTAAACTTGCCTTATCCTTCTTAAAGTGTACATTACATAGAACACACATACAGATCTTAAGTGCTGAATTCAACTGTACAGACTCATCAGTCTATCACCTTTAGTAAGGTATTTTTTTAATACTATAAAAAGTTCTCCTGTAAGTCAATACTTACTCTTTTGTAAAGTTTTAAGAATGAAATTATACACTATATTTGTGTGTTGTTATGGTTTGTATTTAGGTGGCCCCCAAGCCTCACGTAGTCAAGGAAGCAGCTGAATCTAGCATTTGTGATTGATTTGTTGTCTAGTGCTGGGATTGGCGGTGTGAGTTCTGCACCTGCCCAGGGATGGAGCTGACATACAATGTAATGTTGAGAAGAAAGCATATTTTTTCCCTTTTGCATGATATGCTCTTGCTGCTTGCAGCTGCCATGAATGACTGTCCCTCAGCCATGCCACCCTGCCTTGGAACCAGCTAAGCATGGACTGAGACCCCCCAAAACTGTAAGAAATAAACCTCTCCTTCCTTCACTTTGGGCATCAACAACGGAGAAAAGTAACCAAGACAGAATTTGGTACCAGTGGAGTGGGGTCGTTGCTGTGACTACACCTGACCATGTGGTTCAAGAGCCTTTGGGAATGGCTTGTGGGAAGAGTTTGGAAAAGTTCGAAGATGTTGCCTGAAAGAGTAGAGCTGGACTGGTGTAGGTTGTTCTGCATGGGAAATTCTGGTCAGAGCTCAGGAGACCAGAAGGCTGATAGAAAGCCTGCCAGTAAAGACCAGGCTTGGGAGGTTTCTGCTGGAAAGGACTTCATTGGTTGTTAGACTCCACACGATGTGTGCTATGGCTTGGCAGAAAGTTTGTCTACATTTTGCTCATATCCAGAGACTCTGCCTAAAACTGAGATTAAGGGTGGTGGCCTGATTAATCTGGCAAAAGAAATTTCAAGGCAGTCAAATGTGGAGGCAGTGGCATGGCTATTGTTGGTAGCTTTTAGCCAGATTTACATCAAGAGCAAAGAGCCCAACAGGGTGATTTAAAATGTGAGTTTGGTCGGAAAGCTGTGGACTGTAAAGATAGAACTGAAACCTGGATTGGTGAGAAGGAACAAAGAAATACAAAAGATGGCCTAGAGACATCCCGGGAAGCAGCAGGTCTCCACCCTTTGCAGCCTCAAAGCTATAAAAGTGAAAGACTGCCCAGGGGAGAAAGCTGCGGAGTACCACATTCCAGAATGGTGACAGAGGCCACAGAAGGTTTCAGAATGGCGGTGACATAAAGAATCTGTTCCTTGCAATCAGGTTCAGAGTGCCCAGCAATCCAGGCACTCAACCCCTACGGCCAAGAAAGAGAAAAGCCTGGCTACTGCTCCAGCTGGAGCAGACCTTGGCAGCATCCACGCGGCGCTGGTTTTAGGCGCATGGAGAATGAATGCATTCTGACATTAAAAACGCTTCCACCCCAATTTCAGAGGGCCTGGGAGGCAGTGCATCCCTGAGAAGGCAATGTGTAAAGCTGTTGAGTATGAGGCCAAAGTGGAGACTGCAGAAATTTGGAAAAGCCAGGAATATGGATCATCTAAGGAAAGCTGCAAAGATTGAGCAGAGTGGGCCTAGGAGAGAAGCTGTGGGAATGAAAACCCCTAAAAGTGCCATGGGGGTGGAGCCACACAAGCCCTTTGGAGCTCACAATTTGCCATAGATTGCTTCAGATGCTGGACATACAGCTACAGGACTTAACATCTGCCCTGTTAGATTTTGGACTTACTTTGGTTCCAATGCTTTGTATTCTCATTTGTAACTTTTGGAATGGTAATGTCTATCTTGTGCCATTGCCTGTTGGAAGTGTTTAACTTCATTTTCCTTTGTACAGGGGCTTGCAGCTAAGAGTTTGCCTTAGATCTTGGAGACTTGGGACTTGGACTTTTCAGCAATGCTGAAACTGTTAGAACCTTGGCAACTCTTGGAGATGGACTAAATGTCTTTTGTATAAGGGACGTACATGAGTCTTTGGGGGACCAGGGGTGGAATGTTATGGTTTGCATTTAGGGGGCCCCCCTCAAGCCTCATTCAGTCATGGAAGCAGCTCAATCTAGCATTTGTGATTGATTTGTTGTCTAGTGCTGGGATTGGTTTTGTGAGTTCTGCACCCGCCCAGGGGTGGAGCTGACATACAATGTAATGTTGGGAAGAAAGCATGTTTTTCCCTTTTGCATGATTCGCTCTTGCCACTTGCAGCTGCCATGATTGGCTGCCCCTCAGCCATGCCACCCTGCCTTGAAACCAGCTAAGTATGGACTGAAACCCCCCAAAACTGTAAGAATAAACTTCTCCTTCCTTCACTTTGGGCGTCAGGTATTTTGTCTCAACGAGAGAAAAGTAACCAAGACATGTGCATGTATGTTTGTGTGAATGTACTTAGGTTCTTCCACTCAAAATATGGCTCTGACACATACATATGTTAATTGTATCAGTTGTTTACCTTTTTCCCCGGTGGACCGAACCTAGGGGTGCTATACCACTGAGCTACATCCATCGCTAGCCGTTTTTATTTTTTGAGAAAGTTAAGTTTATTCTGAGGAGGAAGAAGACATTGTGCCCCACGCTGGCTTTGAACTTGGGCTCCTGCTCCAGCATCCAGAGTAACTGGGATTATAGAAGTGTGCCACTGTGCCTGGGTATTTGTTTGCTTTTTATTGAGGACTTGAATTCATTGTATGCCTTTAATTTGTTTACCTCTCATCTCTTTTTGGGGCCTTGAGTTATTTCCAGTGTAGCTATTATGAATGAGCATGTTAAGAACATCTTGTGTATCTTCTAATGTTACCAGAGTATCTTTGACAGTACTATTTTCTTGCTAATCAAATCCAGTGTTTCAATGCCCAAAGACTTTTGATGCAAATTTGTTTTCTAGATGATAAAGATTTGCCATCATGAGCTTTTTAAAAAAATATGGTACTGGGGATTAATTCCAGGGCGTTTACAGTAAACTGCATTCCCCAGTCACCCCACTCCCTGATCTTTTTTAATTTTAGGAGTGTCTTGCTAAATTGGTAAGCTGCCCAGGCCAGGTTCAAACTTGTGATCCTCCTATTTCAGCCTCCCATGTCACGAGGTTACAGTTTATAGGAGTTACTAGAAACCACAGTCTACACTTCATCATTCATCATTTTGCTTATATAAATGTTCAGCATGAAAAGTTATAGAGATGGAAAAAATGGAAATTTCCCTAAAAAATCAACTTCTCTCCAACTTTCTTCAAGTCTTATCCCCTAGAAGTTAAAAAAGTTTATTCTTTGGAGGAAGAAGACAGCATTATTGTAGAACTTTAAGGGTTTGCCTTTTTTTTTTTAAACTGCACAGATAGCAGTTGTCTGCTCTTTAGGTGGAGGCAAATTATCTCTATCCCAGTTAAGAATTGAGAACTGAAAAAAGTCTTAAACTACAAACCCCAAACCTTTGCAGGCTTGGAAAGGCAACTTGTATAAGGGTAGGGCCTCTGCTATGAACAGGAGTGGTTTAGCACAGGTTATTAGGGTAATAACTTGTTATCTAGATAATTAAAAGTTCACTAAGAGGATTATTAAAGTAATTAAATTCCCCCTCTGCATTTTGCCCACCAATCGTATGTGTAAAACAAAATTAGTATGAATATGTAGGGAAGTAAAGGACATTGGGATTAACAAAAGACCAATTATTTTTAAGGCTGATGGCATCAACTACAAATTTAAAATCTGTATTTGCTATATTCAGGATAATCTCAAGAGTGGCACTAGATTAATGAAGGTACATTGAGAAATTAGGTCAGAACCAACTGACAGAAATTCTGAAAAATTCGTGGTAATGATAAACAAAGACATTTATTTTTCATATTTATCTGGGGAAAAAGAAAAAAGTCAGTTTATCCTACCCAACACTGGTCTTCGTAGAAGATTCTCCATTCATTCCATGCCATTGGATAGGCTATATGATTGCAGAGGGTTTTGCACTCTTAATTCATAAAGGGAACTTCTTTTAATCCATACAGAGAACTTCCTGTGAAGAAAGTCAAAGGGTGAGCCTCTGTGAGCAGCTTCGCTGGTGGACGGCCAGACTCCCTCTCTGAGTGAAGCTTTTTCCACACTGGCCACACAGGTAGGGTGCCTCTCCTGTGTGGACTTTGCCATGCAGAACACAATTCCCTCTGGTGTGGAAGCTCTTCCTACACTGGGCACAGGCGTAGGGCTTCAGGCCTGTGTGTACCCGGATGTGAACAATTAGGCTACCTTTCTGACTGAAGGCTTTCCCACACTGGTCACATCTGTAGGGCTTTTCACCGCTGTGAACTCTTCGGTGAACAGCAAGGTTACTTTGATTCCTGAAGCTTCTCTGGCAAATGGCACACTCATAGGGTTTCTGTCCAGTGTGGAGTCTCTCATGGACGGCCAGACTGCCTCGCTGACTAAAGCTTTTCCCACACTCTTTGCACTGATAGGGCTTCTCTCCTGTGTGTACTCGCTGGTGTGTAACAAGATTGCCTTTAGCCCGGAAGCTTTTTCCACAATGGGTACACTCAAAGGGCTTTTGACCCGTGTGGATTCTCTCATGTAATGTCAGGCTACCTTTTTGCCGGAAGGACTTGCCGCAGTCCTGGCATTCATAAACCTTCTGTCTCATTCCAGGTGAATCTTCCTGAAGTGTCTTAGAATCTGGGGACTTCTGTTCCAGCTTCTCTCTTCTGAAAGCATTCTGGAAATCCCAGCTGGAGGATCCTGTGGCCTCGGAGTGATCATATTTGTGGTGGGCTTCTGTCATCACATCTGGTTAAATGAGAGGAAAGTCATGTAAGATGTACCACTATACTGAGAACAGGAAAAACAGAAACACAATGCTCAGTGCTTACTGTGTAGTAGGCAAACTGTGAACTTTGCTAGATAATTTAATCCTGAAAGCAATATGAGATTGCTACACAGAACAAAATGAGGACATAAGGAAGGTGCCGAAAGTCACCACCTTACATAAATTAGAGTTGCGATTCAAACACCAGCGAGTTCCATAGCCATGTGTTATCTCCAAATTAAATGTAGCCTCCAAATCATCTTTTGAGGTAGGCATGATTATCTCTACAAATAAGAAAAGAGGCTCAGAAAATTAAGGAAACCATATAGGATCACCCACAGGCCTCTACCTAAGTTTTATCTGACTCCCAAACAGGTGTGATCCAGGGTCTAAAGCTATAAAACTTTTAGCAGAGCCCCTTTTAAAAAAGTATGAAAGAGAAAATCCTCAAAGAGACCAGTGCCAGTAAGGCATCCAGAAGCTTGAGTTGCATCAGCTTCCTGGGAAATCCGTCCTATTATAGTCTGTTCTCTTGCCAGTGGAATAAGCTTCATAACCTCAGAAAATGTGAAGCAGAATCCTGGGTATTTTTTTTTTTTTTAATCTATCATCTCTAACTCTGCAATCCTACCAGCTTATTGTCTCATTCTATAGTTGAAGAGCTTAGAGTTTAAGAAAGTTAAGTAACTTATCTGATACTGCAAATTTACTTGGGGCAATTATAGAATCTGATTGAAGGAATTTTTTTCTTTTAAAACCCATGCTATTTTCAATCTATTAATCTAGAATGGAACTTAAATCAACTTTGGTATCACAATATTTCTTGAAAATTTTCTTTAAATGCATTTTTTTTTCTTCTTTGTAATACTAGGGATTAAACCTAGGGTCTTTGCACTGAGCAACATATGTCATCTTTAAAAAAATGTTTTAATTTAAGTTTTTAATTTTAAGATGGAGTCTTGCTATATCACTAAGTTGTCCAGGCTGGGTCTGAACTTGAAATGCCCCTGCTTTAGTTTCCCAAAGTGGTAGGATTAACAGGCATGCACCACCATATCAAGCTTCATTTGCAAATATTGGTAATATTTTGCCCTGCATCTGAGACTCTGAGTATGCTTTAAATATGGGTCTGTTTACCACTATACCAGTTTCCTTGGTGTCGTCCTCAGTAAGATTTTTCCCTGCTACCCTACCTTATCCTTGTTCAGTGTTGGAGCTGAGTTAAAGGTGCCCATCATTCTCATTCCATTTCAAGACTATCTCTGCATCAAGACTGCTCCCTTGTTTTGTTTTGTTATTTCTAACTTTAGCTTGTGGGTTTTTCCTGAGACTCCAAGGAACAGGGAGTACCACCAAAAGAATGTTTCTTCTGCATTCT
>RJWT010006710.1:0-28628 GCA_004365215.1 Cuniculus paca | reverse complement strand
TCAGCACTAAGCAAACACTTAAAGATGACTGCTGAAAGATGCCTGAAAGAATAAAAGAGAAGGGAAAACAAAACCAACCAACCAACCAACCAACCCAGGGAACACAACAATCACTTAAAAACCTTTTTGCTGCGTATTCTTCCCAGATCGTTATACCAGCTCTGTCAGGAAGTCTTTGTAATGCGCTACACTTTCAACGTAGCCAACAGCCATTTACGTTTCTGACTTTTTTTCCCCATTTACTCAATTTCTTCCAAGAAAGGAACCAAATGTGTTTAGGTATAAAAACTCACACCTATTTGCTGCCTACCTTGTATAAAAATCTACCTTACAAAAAGCAATTTTCCAGGAATATGAATCATTGAAAAGTAGGAGCCCACTGTAATTCTGAAAACTAAGATGGATTTAACAAATTTTTCTTAGGCCTAAATGACTGGATTAAAAATCTACAAACATTCTCTCTTAAAGAGGACATTTAGGAGTAGAGTCAAAAATAAAGAAAGAGGGGCTGAGGATATGGCTCAGTGGCACAGTGCCTGCCTGGAAAGCGCAAGGTTGTGAGATTGAATCCCTGTACCAAAAAATAGAAATAAAAAAATAAAGAAAGAGATGTAGGGGCTGGGGATTTAGCTCAGTGGCTCAAGCACTTGCCTGGTAAGTGCAAAGTCATGAATTTGAACTCCAAATAAAACCAAAAACACACACACACACACACACACACACACACGAAAGAGATGTACTGAAAAGCTAAGGACCTATAAGTAGCTAAACCCACACACCTTCTAAATAAAGAAAAACTGTACCACATATGTAGTAAAAAATCTACTTGGTTTATTGGTTTATTCGAAAAAAATAAACCTGTCAAGATTCCTGAGACTACGAAGGAAACTAGTGAATCTATGGTCCTGATTTCCTGCACATGACTTTAGAAGAATGATGACTGTTGATTATAAAAATGACAACCAAAAGGATGATAAAGATGGAAGTAGCTGACTTTTACTGAGCCCTGACTTTATATGCAGTAACTCATTAACCCCCCAACCACTACCCTATCAATTAAGGTACTACTGTTATCCCCAATGTGATGGATGATTGATTGTGTCACTTGAATAAGAGAAGCTCAACTAAACTGGCTCAGCAATACCACACTTTAGGGTGTGGAAGACCCACCCTAGGGTGGCCTGTCACATGGATGGTATAAAGGGGAAACCAGGAAGGACAGATCTGCTTCTCTTCTTCAGAGGAGCTAGTCTTTGCCTTCAGCTTGTGTCTTGGTTACTTTTCTCTCACTGCTGAGACAAAATATCTGACGCCCAAAGTGAAGGAAGGAGAGGTTTAATTCTTACAGTTCTTGGAGGTTTCAGTCCATACTTAGCTGGTTCCAAGGCAGGGTGGTGTGCCTGAGGGGTAGCCTGGCTGCAAGCAGCAAGGGCAAACAGGGCAAAAGAGGAAAAAGCATACCTCCTTCCTGACCTTATATTGTACGCCGGTTCTACCCCTGGGCTGGTGCAGCACTCACATCGCCAATCCCAGTGCTAGACAACAAATCAATCACAAATGCTAGATTCAGCTGTTTCCATGACTGCTTGAGGCTTGGGGGGCCACCTAGACACAAACTGTAACAGCTTGGATGTCATCTCCTGGCTTTCAGTGCAGACTCTTCAGCTTCCACCATGGATCCTTCAGCCTTCTGATGCAAGCTCACTAGCCTTCCATTGCAGACCCATCAGCCTCCTGACACAGACTCACATGGGACACTGCAATGGGCTCCAAACCTGCAGCTGGACCCTTGTGATCTCCAGTGTGCAGACACCCTCTGCACTCTCACAGATCTGACTCTGTGGGCGGCCACTGCAAGCCAATTCTGTAAATTCTTATGCATGCATCTTGGATTATATCTGATTCTCTTATAAACACAAACTGTCACACTCAGTTTACAGATGAGGAAACTAAAACCCACAGTGATAAAATAACTTGCTCAAGATCATACAATAAGTGGTGGAGCTGAGATCAGAACCTGGGTATCCTGACTGCTGAATTTTCTATATGATACTACCTGCCAACCTATAATGGTTAAAATACTTATAGTCTCTGTACTTTGATCGCCAACTTTATAAACAAGGAACATATAATTCCACAGGGTTGTTGTAGAAATTACATTAAAATAACATTAAACACTATCTTTCATCTATCAGATTGACAAAAGAATGAGTTAACATTTAATGAAATTTATCATGTGTCTCATACTTTTCTAAGAGCTTTATATGTTTTACTTCAATTAGTCTTACAAGAATTCTTTGAGGCAACTATCACTATCACTGTTTTTCAGAGGAGGAAACAGAGGTATAGAGAGATAAAATAATTTGCCCAAGGCAGTAATCGTTGAAGGCAAGACTGAAATCTGCTCAGGCTTAATTAAGTCTTAAACAATCTGCCTTGACAATAATTCAAAAGAAAAAGACCTACTTGATGGGTAAAATCAAGTGGAACCACAAAACTAAATATAACAGCTAAACCATGAAACTTTCTGAAGAAAACATAGAAGAAAGCTGGGCACAGGGTACATGCCTGTAATCTCAGCTTAGGCAGAAAGACTGTGAGTCTGAACCGCCAGACCTATATAGTGAAACCCTGTTTTGAAAGGAAAAAGGGACAAGGGGATAACAATGCCGAGTGCTGGTGAGGATGCTAAGCAACTGAAACTTATATATTGCTGGCAGGAAAGCAAAATGAGATAGTCATTTTGGAAAGCATGCTGGTAATTTCTTTTTTTTTTTTTTGCGGCACCGGGGATTGAACTCACGACCTTGCACTTGCTGGGCAGGCGCTTAGACCGCTGAGCTTGATCCCCAGCCCTGTTTTTGAGACAGGGTCTCACTATGCCGTTCAGGCTGGCCTTGAGCTCACTTTGTAGCCCAGGCTGGTCACGAACTCACAACGATCTGCCAGTCTCAGCCTCCTGAGTGCTGGGATTATAGGCGTGAGCCACCACGCCCGGCTGGTAATTTCTTATTAATTAAATATACATTTACTATATATAGTTTTCGATAGACTGCTAAGTATTAACAACCATGGGTAACTACCCATGGAAAATAAAGGCCTATTTCCATAAAAATTTGTTATCTGGTGGTTTCAGCAATGAAGAGGAAAAACATATACAAGAAACATCATAGATGAATCACTCAAATATTTTGTTAAGTGACAGAAGCCAGTTGACTTTTATGATATTCTGGAAGAAGCAGAACTATAGGGACAGAAATCTGGTCAGCAGATGCTAGTAGCTAAACATGGGAGATAGAAGGGTACAAGAGATCAATCAATCTATCTGTCCATCCATCCATCCATCCATCTATCCAAGACAAGGTCTTGCCATGTAGCCCAGGCTGGCCTCAAACTTGCAATAATCCTCCTGCCTCAGCCTCCCAAGTGCTGGGATTACAGGTGTGTGTGCCACCAGGCCTGGCTTTGATTGGGTCTTTTAATATGGAAGGTCAAAATAAAATTTTAAAAGAGCTGGCCTGGGCAGGTAGCTTAGTGGTAGAGCCCTTGCCTAGCATCGCAGCATGTGCAAGGCCCTGAGGTTCAACCCCCAACACCAACACCAAAATAAAAAAACAGGAACCTCAATGTTAAATTGGACTTATATTAGACATAAATTATCTTTAACCTTCACCTGTTTTAAAAACTAACTAGTAAGGTACTACAGTCTCTGCTATAAATTCTTCATTACTTAAAAAATTACTATCTTTGTTACTGTATAGTACTTCCAAATTAACTTTTAACATAATGGACAATTACTTAACAAGCATTCTTTTATTACTGAACATTGTTTCCAAAGTTATTCTTTTATATATAATGCAATGGGCTATAAGGTAGACAAATAAATGTTCATGAAGTGAAAGAAAGAATGAACAAAGACTGGTCCCATGCTGCCTTCTTTTATGTCCATTCTGTGTATAAATCTAACATTTTGGTTTAAGTTTATAACTAAGCTTGTGTTTAGTATAAACTCATTTTATGAGACATGGAACTCTTCAAACTTGGGTAAGAGCACATTACTACTGAAATTAGTAACCTGATTTTAAACATATATATCACTTGTTTTAAAAAACTGTCTGTTGCATCAATCTATATAACTCCATACCATGTCCAAAATGGAAGCAATGCTCATGCTAATCCTTTTTAAAGGAATTTTTAAGAATATATTTATAAGCTGGGTGCAGTGGCACATGCCTGTAATCCCAGCACTCGGGAGGCTGCAGCAGGAGGATTGTTGCAAGTTAGAGACCAGCCTGGGCTAGAAAGTGAGCCCAAGATAGGCCTGAACTGCATAATGAGACTCTGTGTCAAAAAGACAAAAGCAAAACAAAACAAAACAACAACAACAACAAAAAATACATACATATATAATTTGTTACAATTAAATTTAACAGTGGATGAAAAAATTCAAAATAATAGTGGCTGATGGAAGACTTTTCTCACATTAATCCTTAAAAACAGTTCCGATAAGGCAAAAACAAAACATGACTTCGAATCTTACACACAGTACAACTTATTTTTCATGTAAATAATTCATTTTTTTCAGAACTTCTTAAATTCCTAGGCTTTAATCTTTGAATATACAACACGCATTTTCTTTATTAACAACGTGCTGATTTGGTTTAATGAGTGGAAACAAGTTAGAAGAAAAAGATGAAAATGATCAAACACTATATGGTATAAGATCACAACTGCTTTGTGAAAGTGGTGGAATGGTTATTCCTTGACACTTTTCAATTTAAGTGTTAAAAAAAAGTACTGACTTCGTTCTTCACAACCTTATATTTACCTATAATTAGCTAATAAAACTCATCACCAAACTAAGAAATCATCATCTAGATTTCTTGGTTTAGTGTTTTAAGCATAAATTCTAATTATAAACAGCGTAGAGGATAACTCAGTAACCACCAAGGGCAGTTAATTTGGTTTTGAGCAAGGGATTAAAACCAGAATTGGAACAAGTGCTTTGAAAACTTTTCACTATTGAAATTACCTAAACA
The DNA here is from genome assembly GCA_004365215.1 of Cuniculus paca. Lineage (NCBI taxonomy): Eukaryota > Metazoa > Chordata > Mammalia > Rodentia > Cuniculidae > Cuniculus > Cuniculus paca. The sequence continues at coordinate 23,589 of RJWT010006710.1, read as the reverse complement.
TTTTCTCTCAAAAATTTCCATATTTCAAAAATACATGTGTAAGCATACACAATTCTTTACAAGTGGAAAACAATCTTGTATGCATACTTTACTAAATCATTACTGGCTTCAGTTATTTGCAGTCATCCTGTGATGGGAACACCCTTCCATTCTCACATGATAGGATTCTGCTTTTTGTCCTCCAGTTTTATCCATAAAACACAACGTATCTTCAGCTTATTCTTAACTGTTGTTTGGCAAGCACACATTCTGAAGAATACTGAAGAACACATTTACACAAAGACATGGGGTTTATGCTATAATAATCTAACAGAGAACAGACACATCTAGTATTCTAAGCTTGACAGTATTTCAAGAGGAATACTTTCAATCTGAATTTATACAGTTAAGGAAAATCATCTACACAAATATTTTAAACCTCTACCAAAAAACTTCCATATCTTCTGTATCCTGCCACAAGCACCAGCTGCTTACCATTCATAGCTGTAGGAAACTGCGCCATCATGGTCCTGAATTTTCCTTGCTAGCTGTCAGCCATCTGCAACATGAAAACATGGCATCATTAATAATACAACAAGGGCAGACCACAGTTAGTACACTGGCTAAGCAGTAGGAATGCCTGTCCCCTTCGGTTCACACCTCCAACACAAAACAATGCAGAGCTTCTTGCTCCTGCTGAACAGGCAGTGGGGGATTCTGTTGGATAATGGTCCAACACATAATCATGCGAAAGGAACCATGTAAACACATGGTTAAGTACATAATCATGGAGAAAAAAGATTCACATGTTTAACAGCAAATACTGATTAAGAAACCCTAGCATAAACTAACATTGTTGGAGAAACTAGGAAAGAGGAAGGGCTGCTACAACTAGGTAAGAATTATCTCAGAGAAATCAATTGTATAAATCACTTATGTAACAATAACATGGAAATTCTAATATTCTTTTTAAAAATCCCTACACAAGAAAAATATCCAAAATAAATACAACATAGTCATTGAATTGAGTTGTACAGGTTTTCAAAATGGTCTAAAAATGGATGGAGACATACAGCTCATCAGTACAATATTCATCTAGCATGCTCTAGATCTTGGGTTTGATCTCTAGCATCACAGAAAAGTAATTATTAAAATAAATATATATTTTTAAACATAACTAAATGTTCTAGGCAGGCACTCTGCATTAGTAAAAAAAGGACTTTTGAAAATTCACAGTTCTGGGTTCAAATTCGCTCTGCTAGCTCCCTAGCTATGACCACGGAAAAGTTATTCAGCCTTTTCAGATCTGATTCCCTATCTGTAAAAATATTCTGCAGAGTATTTTTAAAAAGTATTAAAGAAGCCAGGCATGCTGGCAAATGTCTGTATTTCCCAGCACTCTAGGAAGCTAAGCAAAAGGATTACAAATCTGCTACCATCCTAGGCAATTTATTAAGATGCTATCAAAATTTAAAAGGGTGAGGGACTGGGGATGTGTATTAATGCAAAGGTTCTGGGCTCAATCCCTAGTACCACCAAAAAAATATATATATATATTAAATACAGTCAGGTATATTGCTTAACACAAATAGCTGCCATTTTGCAAAAATCCAGGAAGATAGTAGATTCCTTAATTTTGAATCCCGAATTCATTATTTAACTGCAAATAAACTCAAAATTCAAAACTTGTTCCATGAATTGTGAAGATAGGGCCAGTCAAGGAGAGTGAAGACCTAGCAAATTTATAGTAATTATTTGGTAATTAAAACTATGGGTCATAATACTGCAGGAAAATATTACTATATTCCAAGACTGTTCAGTATCCCATCTATTTATCCAAATTTTTTGAATATTAGTATTTTGGAAGCCTAAGAGAAATATTTGCATAGGGCATTTTAAACACACTGTAAACTGGTACTCATCTACTGGTACAGTAGAAATTATCACTACAAAGACTGGCTGACTAGCTATCGGTAGGCACAAGGTACCACTCGCCCACTGAAGTCAGTATACTGATGAGTCCTCAGCTTTAATGATCCAGAAATATGAATACATTTCATATTTATTTAGTGACACTAACAAAAAAACTGGTACACAAATCTTATTTATTTACAAGAGAACTGACAGAACAGTTTCTTCCTACAAAACAATCTGCTTCATGTATTTTAAGCAGGTCATCGTGTGGTATCAAAAGGAATTAACTGTGATTAGAGAGCTTAATGACATCAAGCACTGATACACCCTTCCAGATTAGTCAGAACCAGGCAATGGGGACGGATAAACCTCCACTAAGGCTTGAAATGGCACTGCCAATTTGGCTCTTTGGAACTGTGAACTTTTTTAATGCTGCTCCTGTAATACTCAAAGTGTACGTTCTTCCTTTAGGTATCAGTTAACTTCATGCAATAAGAGCTTGAAGACTGTACCACACTTAAGACTTTCTAGGCAGGATGAAGTTTTCCTGTGCACACACTATTTGTCTTCATGCCTATCTTAAGAGTTAAACTGCAGGTACTGTGATTGTTCATAGAAAGATAACATCAAAACCACGGGGGCGGGGTTGGAACTCCTACAGGGTGTACTATGTTGAGCCTTCGAGGATAAGAACTACTTTTAATTATACAGTTAAGGATGTGGACTTGAACTTGTAGAAAATCACACAATAATTCAAGCGCTCTCTGATGCTCCAAGCGAGAGCACATGTCCTTTGCATCTCCTGGCCTGACCTTCAGTCACCTTCACCCTAAAGGTTTATAAATATGTAATACATGTCATGCATGTAATTAAGATCAGAGTAAATTCTGGGACAAGTATGCCTGTAGAGCACCCCCGAGATGACTCAATGCCCTGCCAATCAGTCCTGTCAACCACACCTAAAGATTCTTGGGAGACAGCTGGGCTGAAGTACATATCCTTTAAAACCCAAAAGCCTGATTTATCTTGGAACTGCTGCTGTGTGCCGTGTGCTGCGTGTTGTGCTTTTGCTATCCAGTAAGCCCGACATCATTTTTCTGTTTATGCCATATCTTTTGTTGGCATGGACTTGCCCTGAACACAACTTCCCATGACCTTCAATACACATAGCCGCTTTTCACTTGCCTTTTTGATTGTGTACTTGGAATTCTTTGCTTCTTGTATACAAGAGCCTGTGTCATAGCTGTCTACGATGTGGTTAACAAGCAGAACTCCGTGACTCTTTGGCTGTGAAAGATTATGGAATAAAAGGAATCAAACAGCCAACTCTCTCAAATAGTTTGTGAGACTGAGAAAACTGTGGTATCACTGAGACAGCTGGGGTCCACCCAAAAGGGGACAGAACAATCAAATGCTGGGAAAGGGTCCCACAGGGATTGTGCTTGTATTCTGCGCCTTACAGTAGGACCAAACAAGGACATGAATGAGGACACAGAGCTCACACACAGTGCTAGAGTTAAAAAACAAAAACAAAAACAGCTACTAATGCAGCCCTCTAGCACAGATGCAAGCAAGGGTCAGCCTGCTGAAAACTTACCTTAACCTATCAAATTTCACCAATGAGCTGCCTGCAACTAAGCTCAGAAATGACTAGTCAGGACAGAACACTCTTTCCAAGTGTTTTTGTGGTGGTGTTCTTTGGTTTTTGTGTAGGTTGGAGATTGAACCAGGACCTCACGCATGTTAGGCAAGTGGTCTACCACTGAGCTCATCCCCAGCCCTTTTTATTTTTTTCATTTTGAGATAGGGTCTCACTAAGTTGCTCAGAATGGCCTTGAACTTATCTTTCTACCTCAGGTTCCCAAGTAGCTGGAATTACAGACATGCACTACCATGCCTGCTTCTTTGCAAGACACTCTGTAAATCTGAATCTTATTTGCATGGGAGATCTGATAGAAGCTTTTAGTGAGAACTTTTCCTTTGTTCTGGGAGCTGCTGGCCTGACTTGCTCTTTATCAGTGCTGAGAATCCCTTTTGGCTCTAGCAGCACTCCCAACAAAAGCCTTGGCTGTGCCTGTATTTCTGAGTCCAGTCTTGTTTTTATCCTTTCTGGACCCAGGAACTTTGCTCCACTAACATCATCAGTTAAAAAAGTTAACACAAAAGGAAGCCATATAAACCAAGTCATAAGTATAACAAGTATCACTTTTTACTTCCTCAATTTTAAATTATCATAGGTAATACAAAATCAAAATAGAACATAGGCTTGCAAAGTATCTTTTTTTTTTTTTGCAAAGGATCTTCTTACAGACATGCAGTAGCAAGCACCTGTATTTTACTTAGTTTATCAGTATATTAGTGACTGAGTGGCAATTTTAAAACTTGAGAAAATGCATCAAAACCATTACATATAACTTGTATAACTCTACATACAGAAAGCACATTACCAAAGATGGCTCAGGCAGCAGAAAGACAAGGAGGAACAGGATCCCAGGATAAAACCTTTCTCAGTTAGATCAAGTTCTAAACTTACAAATCATCTGTCCAGAATCTTTGGCTGGTCACTACGCATTCTGTGAACACAACAGAATGCCACGGTGTAAATGCTCAATAACTGCAAGCATCTCCCTGAAATAAAATGATGGAATGAACCACATAATGTAACAGACAGGAAGGCAAATCCCTTGGGCTAAGATGCAGGTACTGGTATTACAGAATCTTCCTTACTTTGTGAGTGGGATTTACCTATCCATGCATGCAGACATCATAAGGTAACATTTGTGTATGTTGTAACATCTGGTTGACTGTGATAACATCTAAACATGGTAGCACAACTTGTGGGAATTAGTAAACTTTAAAGCATACAATTATGTATCTCTTATATTTATACTAATTCTCTCCACTCTATTGTGGAACACTTGTAATTACCTCATATTTAACATTCTACCAGGCTACTTGCAGATCTTGAGAGAAATAACTGTGATTGAAATTCTGAAGAATATAAGACATGTAAGATTTTATTGTACATTTTTTAGAAAATCACATTTTATTCTACATAATCCTAATAGTCCTTATTTATTGAGTGTTGCCAATTAATTCAGTATTCTTCTATGGATCATTTACTATGTGTCATGCTCAATATTTCTTGAGAACCAAGGTTTGCACATATCCAGGTGCTGATACTGCTAGATTCCTTGAGAATACTCATTCCCCTCACAAGATCCCTTCAAGGCAGATAATGTACTCATTTCACAGAAGAAAAAGTTGAAAGGCTAAATTCCTTGCCCAAATTCAGTAAATGATGAAACCAGGAAGGTATTCCAAATCTATCTAGTAAGACACTAACAAAGAGTAACTTACAGGATCCTGTAAGCAGCAGTTGACAGAAGCAGGGGAAATCTGTAGGGGAAAAGAGAAATAAGCCAGGGCTGTCTCAATACACAGGACCATACATAATTCAGGAGTGCTGTTTCCTACCTGCTGCTATAACTCTCTGAAAGGGAAGTGAAAGAAAACTAGCACCTCCTCAGTGACATGCTTGGTGGATCTCCAGCAAACACCCTTTTCTACTCTGTAGATGGGGTGACATGCAATGTCCAGCAATTTTGGCAGTTTGCAGCCATGATGTGAGCTGTTAGTTACCAATGGCTTTAGAATATTCATATGGAGACTTTACTGCTCAATAAAAATTAATGGAGAACTGACATTGTTACCTTTGTAGAAATAAAGAAAAAACATTTGATAGGTAATAGGTATAAGGCAAAGAAGACTGTTTTGGTTTAACAGAATCCTAATGGAATTTGGGGAAACACCAAATATAATTTGGAAAATGTATTTATATGAAGAAACAGAAAAGTAGAAATGCTAGAAATAGAGCAGCAAGCTTTTCTATAAAAAGTTAAGACCCGGAAAAAGAAATCATGATCATATTAGTAAAAAAATGGCTCGGTTGAGATTTTTTATTGTTTTAAGACAGTCTTGCTAAGCCACTAAGTTGGCAAGGCTGGGCTCAAGTTTGTGATCTTCCTTCCACAGCCTCCCAAAATGCTGGGGATTACAAGTGTGGGTCACCACATCTGGATAAGGTTGGGTTTGCTTGTTTAGAAGCACAGAATTACAGAAAGAAAGAATTTCAGTAATTATTTACTCCAAAATCATCCATTTTCAAGATGGGGAAACTAAGAAACTTGCACAAGCTCACAAGTCAGTAGCAAAACTGGTCCCAGAAGCCATCTGTGATGCTCAGGTTTGGTGCTCTGTCTTTGAAAGCTTCCCAGCTTGCCTAGGATATTTCCTAACTCCATAGATTTTTCAGGTTCTACTGCATGGAAATGATGAACCAGTAGGTCATTATGTGAATTATGGCAAGAATTGCCTAAAACTGTCTCCCATCCTTGAGACCTTTCCAGAAGGCTTTTTTTTTCTAAAACACTCACTAATATGTGTCTCCTGCTTAAATTTTTCCACCAGTTAAAGTGCAAATTTATTAGTATGAAGTATGGTGCTCTTCTGAAACTCACTTCTTTATCACGCTCATCTCAAGATACTCTTCCTTGAGTCCCCTGTCCTACGTACACCAACCCTTTCTTGAAACAATGATTTTTTTTTTCCTCTCCCCATTCCTTCATAGAGTTGCTCCCTTGGTCACAGTCATTGTGCTTTCGTATCATTCTTCAACTGCTAACTCAAACATCTTTTCTTTAAAGGACTTCTACCCTCCCTGGCAATTTGTCACTATTTTTAGGCATGTCTATAACACATGTTCTGCTCACAATAACCTCGTTTATCACACTTGTATTTCAATTCCAGGGTTCACATGTGCGCCTGTTTCACATGCCCTGGGCAGAGACCATTTTTATTTAGCTTTGTAGGCTTAGTGCCTCAATCAGATCTCCTAGAAAAAAACGCTCGGTAAGTATTTGCTGAACAAATGAACTGTGTGAATGAATAATACAGCTGACACAGAGAAGAAAAAAAAGGAGAAAGCAAGGGAAGAAGGGAGAGAGACAATTACGTAGATTAGGGCTGGGCAAAACCAGTTCTAACAACTGGGAAAAACCTGTCACAAAGTCACACATGCAGAACACAGGATCCAGGACAACTCTGCAGCTCCTGAGCATGGTACCTGAAAGCAGTCAGCAAAGGGCTATTTTCAATTCTTCATTCACATCTGGCATGAAGCCAAGCAAGCCTTTTATGGGGTAGTTTAAATCTACAGCCAGGTCAAGTGAGTTTTTGATAGGCCAATCATCCCAATGCTTTATTCCTATGAGGGAAAAACCAATCCAGGACTTCCAGATACAAAAGACACCCTTCCTTTCTCCTTGTGGCCGCTCTGAGTCTGTTCGCTAACCTGCTCAAACTCTGCACGGCATACTTCTTTTCCACCTTTGATAAATGTACATCCACTATCTTTTCTGGGTGTCTTGTTTAGGACACCAAGAACCTGAAAAGAACTCCCCTGGGACCTACTACCAGGTAATAATGTCAAACTGAACATATTAAAAAAAAAAAAGTTCTGGGGAGGACAGCACAGCAGGCATCTAAACACTGCCTTGATATCCTGCAGACCTCAGAACGGTGGACATTTAAACCAAATTGTCCCCTACAAAATGGTTCTTCTGTAATTTGGGTTTTGTTTTTTTTTCTTTTAAGTATACTGTATTTTAGAGATAAAGGTTTACCCAGTAAATTCTAAAGGCTTTTATTTGTAGTGCAGAGGAAGGCTTGGGTTTTCCAGTTATGTTATATTACTTAAATCTTGGTTAGGTTAAGTAAATTTGACTAAAGGTCTAACATTCAAAGGCAAGATCCTGAAGGTATACTTTACAAAGCCCTCTCAGTGCTTCCTCTATTCCTACTATGTAACTACACATAGTCAACTCTCAAGCTCTCCTTGTTGATTAGTTCAGAAAACTGTTTTTGTCTCAACCAGTTCCCAAGAAGTCAAGGTCAGTTCCACAAGAATGACCAGGGCAAAATTACCTACTACTTCACTGGGTTTGCAGCAGGAAGTCCTCAACGCAGTACATATATTCCCTGTACCTGTTCCCTATCTAACCATTCATTCTTTTCTTGTTCATTTACTCATCAAACATAAATGGCCACTGTAAGAAAAGGATTTGAGGAATTCTATAAGAACTCTGGACAGACCTACAATACCTGGAAGGTAAATAAAAATATGGTCCAAGTTACAGAGAAGGTCAAATTTGTGTAACAATTATGGCCAGAAACACAGTGAGTAAATGAAACTGTAGAGGTGTATGGACAGGCAATATTATAAAAAAGGAAGTTTCTAAATCTAAAGAAAAACTGGTTGAAAAAAGCAAAGTACACAGCCAACATAACAATAGGGCCACTTCTATTCAAAGACACTGTGATCTGAAAGCGATTTAATTTCAAAAAAGTTAACAAGAGTAAAAAGAGACTAAGTCAGCACCAGTTTTCAAGTTGTACTCTCAGGAGTTCTAGAAGTTTGAGGAGCTAAAAAACAAGTAGAGAGAACAAGTCAGGGGTAGGAAGGGACACCAACTTCAGTGAGAGCAGCTATGGCTTTGTGCTATATACAGAAGAATCTTCATAAGGTTTTATCTGGTAATTCTTTTTAAGAGTTAAACAGCAACATATCAGATTCTGTTCATTTTAGAAAAATTAAACAGAAACCAAAGAGAAGTAACTAGCCAAAATCACACACCTGAAGAAAAAAATTAAGTCATGCTTTTGATTTTAGATTTCACTATGTAATTCATGGAGCGTTCATACTTTTTAAAAATGACTTTTCTATTTAAAGACCCAACATAGGTACATTTTTTTTTAAACACGGAAGACCATAAATACAAACATTCAAAATTACACATATACATGTCGAAGATTAAGAGATGAACTTGTGAAAGAAAGGAACTTACCTGTGATCTTAGCACAAAATTTGCCAATGTAAAATGCAAGATAATATTATAAATTTTTATTTCTTTGTTCAGTAATGAACTGGGCATCTTTCACATACACATTATGTATATTTGCCTGATGGAATAAATGAAAATTGTATTTTCATTTCTTTTGCCCATTTTCTGTATTAGCGCTGTTCAACAGAAATGCAATATAACCTTTACATATGTAATTTACATGTCTAAGGGGACAGAGATATAGCTCAGTGGCATAAACACTCGTCTGGCAAGCGCAAGATCCTGAGTTCAATTCCCGGTACCAAAAAACAAGTAATTTGCAAGTCTAATAGTGATGTTTTAAAAAACGAGAAAGATGGCTGCAAGGTACAGCTGAGTGATAAAACATTTGTTTAATATATGTGAGGCCCTGGTTTCAAATCCCCAGCACCAGGGGAAAAAAAGGTTAAAAACAAACAGGAGAAATTGTTGCTACTAAAATACTGTATTTAACTCATACTTAAGCATTATCATTTCAACATGTGATCAGTGTAAAAAAATACTGACCCTTTTTTTGTACTAATTCTCCAAACTCCAATGTGCTTTACATACTTCCAGGAATTACCAATGTAGGCTAGCCGCATTTCAAGTGCTCATTAGCCACAGGAGTACGCTACTGAATAATGTGGTTCTATGGATCCTCTTGTTTTTTTTACAGGATCCTTTTCTTACCTGTGGGAGCTTGAATGTCTTCCTCCGTTTCAGTCTTTTTCTCATTTATTCAGTCTTTTATTGTATAAATAATTCAAAAATGACAGAATATGAAAGTCACCCTTTACTACTCCACTCTCAAATCATCCCCCAAAACCACAATATCAGTTTATCAAGTACATTCTTACAGCCTATTTTTACATACTGTACAAATATACCTATATCCACTTATTTTACCCATTCTAGAACGTTTTACATTGTGTTGAGCTTCTTCTAAGACTGTGTTAGTCAGAAATACCAGAATTCATCAGAAAGCCTGCCTCGAAATAAAACCTAAAAAAGAGCTAGGGTATACAGCTCATTGCAAAGGCCCAGGGTTTGATCCCTAGAACTGGTGAGGAAAAGAAAATGGAATAAAGCATAGATTGCAGTTAATAACATCATGTCAGTATTGGTTCCTTACTTGTACTAATGTAAGATGTTAATGATAAAGGAAATCTTGAGAGGGGTAGGTGCAGGGATATACGGGAACTCTGTACTCTCTGCTCGATTTTTACACAAACTTAAAACTGTTCTGAAATACTGCGCATCAGTTTACTCCCCCACAAAACAAAAATGAAAACAAAACATAAATATCTCAGAAGTAGGTAGCTGAGACAGACTAAAACATGTGTGTCCATCTTTGGTAACATCCACCCAAAACAAAATTGTCACCCAACTTGATTTATAGGAACTTATCTTAAGAAAATAATCCAAAGGGGAAAAAATATAAAATAATCAAAGGAGGAAAACAGATGCATACAGTGTTGTAAAAACTGCAATGGTGCATAGTACACTGTCGTAAATATCAGAAAAAATACAAATAAATTAATGTATCCAGTAATAGAGAAAAGGGCAAGAAAGTAAACATTCAGAATATTCTTCACCCATTTCAAATGGTAGTTTTAAGGCAATAGTAGACAAGAAATGTTCATAGTTATTTTTTATACACAAAAGTAAAGAATGTGATTGCAAACTGAAAATTACACATCAGGGATTGAAGGAGAACCTATGAGGGGAAGAGTTTATCTTTGTGATTTTAGCGCCCAATAGTGCTTGGCAGTGTAAATGTTCAATAAAGGTCACTGAAAAACAGTATCCATTACAGTTCTACTTACAATAGCAAAAGCAAACAAAAGGAACAGCTTGTTACGGTTTAGATCTACAACCCCAAAAGTCTAATGTGTTCAGAGGTGGAGCTTTTGGAAGGCGACTGGATCTTGGTGGCACTATACTCTTAAGTGGACTGATTCACTGTTGAGTCCACACCTAAATATGCTGTCAGGAGATGGGGCCTGGCTAGCAGAGGAATGTCACTGGGTGTGCCTTTGTAGTGGGTATCTCCCTCCCTGGCTTCTCCTTTCCTGCTCATATTTCCTCTGTGAGGCCCTTATGGTATGATGTTTCTTTCCTAGAGCCAACTAACTGCGAGCTAAAATAAACCTTTCATTTCAGTTGTAGGTGTTGGGTATTGCATCCAGCAATGGAAAGCTAACTGACACACAGCTAAACATTAAAATAGGAGTGTAGTAAAACCCTTACTTAATAGATAAAATAACACAACCATTAAAACTTTTAGAAATTATGAAGCAACATTTAAAAATCTTGCATTGTGATGAGTGACAAAAGTGCGATTGACACTATAGTTAAACTAAAATATTACAATACAGATATAGTATCACTTTCTCCCTGTATTTTTTAATCTATAAAATAATGCCCTGATTGGAAATCACTAACAGGCTGAAAGTAATTGATTTAGATGGGAAAACTGTGAGTGAGCTTTTTTTTCCTTCTGTTTTCCAAGTTTTGTTGTTGCTGTTTGAGTTTAAATCCCATATAAAACACATACACAAAAAACATCAAGCAATTTGCCAACTGTGGTGATGCACGTCTGTTATCTCAGCACCTGGGAGGCTGAGGCAGGAGGATCACTATGAGTTCAAGACCAGCCTGGGCTACAGAAACGAGTTTGAGGCCAGCCTGCACTGCATAGTGAGACTCTGTCTCAAAAAAACAAAACAAAACACAACAAAAAAACCTAATCAATTAAAAACAGACAAATATTAATCTAAATAATTCAGTAAAGAGAACTCTAAGGTAAATTTCAGCTTGTTTTTAAAAAACAATAATGCCATCATTTAATCCAGCAGGAGTATCATCTAGAATCCTGCCCCTGTCTATTAGTTTAGTGCTAAAACTGTGAATACAAAAGAAAAATATAGTACATTCCTATACACACAGCCCATGGTAAAGGCAAAAAGGGACTAGGGGCTGGAGTTTTCTCTTTCTTCTTTTTCCTCTTTTAGTTTGTTTCCTTTTCTTTTACCCCTTTCACCATTTTTTCTCTGCCTTCTAATATTTCTTTTATTTCCTGTATTTTGCCATTTAGTTTTTCTTCTTTTTCTTGTTCATTTATTCCTGCAACTCTTCTGTAACAGTATGAATCTTTTTACTCCTCAGTAGGATTCCTTGTCTCTCTTTCACCTCTTCCTCATATCCCATTCACTGATTTCTTAAATTCTGCTTTTTTTCATTCTCCAACTGCCCACCACCTTGACCTTTACCAGTACCACTACTAAGCTTTATGAATCTTCGGATGGCCAGATAACTTTATGTGACTGCTATTGAATACTGTTCTATTGTTAGTACTATAGAGGTCAAGTTGCTTCATTTAGTAGATATTTACTGAAGGTCAGTATTTGGTTTGTCTTAGTGTTCACACTATAATTATAGATCTCTTTTCTACAGTTAATGGTGATACAAATTGGTCTCTACGGTTTGTCAACACAGTTTGTATTTGACACTGTAATTGGTGCTAATGTGTTATTACAGCTGAGGTGACTCAGCTGTCACTATTAATTGGTTTTCTTGGGATCCAACATCTGGATTATGTTGTGGTCGTTAATAGTATTGTGGTCAATTCCTAGAGAACTGGGTACTGAACCAAATATGCTGCATCTCCAATCCCAAGAAAATGCAGGTGGTTGGATCCTGGGTCAGAGGCAAAGGTCAATAGTTAGTCATGCCCAGAGGCCCCCACCTGCTATAGCTTGTGTCTAGATGTCCCCCCAAAGCTTCATGTACTCAAAGGAGGGGCTTCTTAGAGGTGGATGGATATAAAGCATATGAATGTGGGTTAAGGGTATGATAAATGGATTAGTCGACTTGTTGGTTTAGCAGTGTTCCAGGTGTAGGCTGGGAAGCTCCATCCTGGGAGTGAGTGGCTTGTAGTCTGGATGGAATACAAAGGAACAGAAAAAAGGCTGCTTGATGCCTTCTGTCTGCCATGCCATAAACTGCCATTCTGCCCTGCCTTGGAGCCAGCTATGGATTGAAACCTCTACAAACTGTGAGCTGAAACAAACCTTGCCTCTTTGTGGCTGTCCGGTACTGTGTCTCAGTAACAAAAAAAGTAACAAGACACCACTGAAAAGCACAACAAAGGAGGCATCCACACAAGAAACAAAGCTTTCCACTAACATCCACTGGCAAGACAACATAAAAACAAACAGAAACATGAGAAGACAAGACAACAAAACGACTCCAAAAATTCCCAACTCCCTCAAAATTGATTCATGGGGCACTGAAGGGGAGGAAACCAAAACCCACAAACCCAAATTATTTGAAATGATATCAGGGAGGATAACAAAACAGTCACTTAACAAGTTCAGAAGGTATAAACAGTAAGATACTGGATGAAACAAAATGATCGGCAAGTCCACAGAAGACACTGAAAGCTAGCAGACACTGAAAACTATGCAAAACATGAATGACCAGCATAGAAAAGAATTAGGAGCCCATAAAAAGGCTCCAAGTGGAAATTCAGTATATTAAAAATTCCATCAAAAGTATGAGCAGCAGAATCAACCAATGTCAGGACAGTGTCAGAATTAGCCAGGTGGTGGTGGTGGCACACACCTGTAATCCCAGTACTCAAGAGGCTGAGGCAGGAGAATCACAAGTTTGAGGTCAGCCTGGGTTACATAGTGAGTTCAAGACTAACCTGAACTATGTAGCAAGACTGACTCAAAAGAAAAAAAGAAAATATATAAATAAATAAACCAAATCGAAAAAAACAAAAACCTAGAAGAAAGGGCGGGCTATTGTCAGTGTTCAGTTAATGAGAGACACCTTGAAAACAATAAGAAAACATGAAATGAATCCAACAGCTGTTAGATGATATAAAGACTAATATAAGATTCACTGGAATTAGTGAAAAATCAGAGGACAGCACAAATGGCATAAAAAACCCTGTTTATTGAAGTAATAGCAGAAAACTTTCCAAATAAGGGAAAAGAATTTAACATACAGATAAGCAAGGCATACAGAAGCCCAAAAATGCTCTGAAAAGAACCTCTCCGTGACACTTCACAGTCAAAATCCCAGCAGTCCAACACAGGAAAAGAATTTGAAAGTGGTTCAAGAAAAGCAACAGATCACTTATGAAGGTGAACACATTAGAATTACAGGAGATTTCTCAACACAAACTTGAAGGCCAAGAGAACCTGAAGCAAAGTGTTTTATGCCCTAAAAGAACATATGGGTTAAAGGAAACATACAACAGAAGAGATAATGATCATTAACATGTATGCACTGAACAACAGTGCACTCAACTTCATAAAAACACATACTACTGGATATAAAATACTAGATAAATGTAGACACAATTACAGGGTTAAACCTCAATTTTTGATAGACCACTATCACAAATAGGTCAACTAGACAAAAAAAAAAAAAAAAAAAAAACCCCGAATATCAGAGTTGAATAAAACCTCCAGAAAAAATGAACTGATTAGCTATTTAACAGCAGAATACACATTCTTCTCAGCAACACATGGAACTTTCTCCAAAACAGACCACATACTAACCAATAAAGCAAGCTTAAGTGAATGTATAAAAATTGAAATTATAGCTGGGTATAATGGGACATGCCTGTAATCCCAGCACTCAGGAGGCTGAGGCAGGAGGATTGCTGTGAGTTCGAGGCCAGTCTGGACTACATAGAGCAAGACCCTGTATCAACAAATTGAAATTATACCATGCACAGTGTAAGATCATAGAGAAAACAAACTAGAAATCAATGATAAAAGAAAACAAATTATGCAAATGCATGAAAACTAAATACACTCTTAAATAAACAATGGATTATGGAAGAAATCAAGGAAAAAATAAAAGCTTCTAGAACTAAACAATAATGCCAGAACAACACACCAGAACTTATGGGATACAATGAAAGCAGTCCCACGAGTTATTTACAGCTGTGAATGCCCACATCACAAAAACACAACAAGCTGGGCGTGGTGGCTCATGCCTGTAATCCCAGCACTCAGGAGGCTGAGACAGGCAGATCCTTGTGAGTTCGAGACAGCCTGGGCTACAAAGTGAGCTCAAGGCCAGCCTGAACGGCATAGTGAGACCCTGTCTCAAAAACAGGGCTGGGGATCTAGCTCAGCGGTCTAAGCGCCTGCCCGGCAAGCACAAGGTTGTGAGTTCAAAACCCGGTGCCAAAAAAAAAAAAAAAAAAAAAAAACAGAACAAAGTCATAAAAAAAAATCTAATGATGTACCTCAAGGTCTTAGAAAAACAAAGACACGACAAAGTCAAAATTACCACAAGGAAGAAAATTATAAAGATTGCAGCAGAAATCAATGAAAATGAGACCAAAACCAAACCACAAAGAATCAATTAATCAAAGAATGGTTTTCAAAATAATAAACGAAACCAAGACACTTTTAACTAATCTAACCAGAAAAAGGAGTACAAAGACTCAAATTGATGCCTATAACAAAAATCCAACATCTATTCATGATAAAAACCCTGAAGAAAATAGGCACAGAAGGACATCTCAACCTGACAAAAGCCACCTGTGACAAACCTACTGCCAACATCAAGTTAAATGTGGAAAAACAAAATCAGGAATAAGACAAGGATATACACTATCACCACTCTTGTTCAACACTTATACTCAAAGCATTAGCAAGAGCAATTAGGCAAGAAAAAGAAATAAAAGGGATATGTATAAGAAAGGAAGAGTTAAATTATGATTATCTGCAGATAACATGATTCTCTACATAGAAGACCCCCAAAAAATCCACCAAAAGACTCTTAGAATAACCAAATTCAGTAAGATAACAGGATACAAAATCAACACACAAAAATCAATAGTATTTCTGTATACTAATAATAAATCTACTGAGAAAGGAATGAAGAAAAAAATACCATTCACAATAACACCAAGAAAAATTAAATACTTTAGAAATTAACCAAAGGGGACCGGGGATTTAGCTCAGTGGCATAAGCACCTGCCTGGCAAGTGTGAGATTGTAAGTTTGAGAAAAGGACAGGACAGGGACAGGGACAGGGACAGGGACAGGGACAGGACAGGACAGGACAGGAAAGGACAGGACAGGACAGGACAGGAAAGGACAGGACAGGACAGGACAGGAAAGGAAAGAAAATTAACCGAAGTGAAAGACCTCTACAATGAAAACTACAGTTGTCTGAAAAAGGAAACTGAAGAGGACATCAGAAATATGGAAAGATGTTCCCTATTCCTGGATAGGCAGAAGCAACATAATCAAAATGGCCATATATCCAAAATTGATATTCAGGTTTAACACAATTCCAATCAAAATTCCAACAGTATTCCTCACAGAACTGGAGAAAATAATCCTAAAATTCAGATGGAACCAGAAGAAACCCAGAACAGCAAAAGCAATCCTAGGTAACAAGAGCAAAGTGGGAGGCATCACAATTCCATACTTAAAGTTGTATACAGCCTGGCCTGGTGGCGCATGCCTGTAATCCCAGCATTTGGGAGTCTGAGACAGGAGGATCATTGCAAGCTCGAGACCAGCCTGGGCTACAGTGAGCCCAAGGCCAGTCTGAATGGCATAGTGAGGCCCTGTCTCAAAAAGACAGGGGCGGGGGATTTAACGTTGCCTAAGTGACTGCCTGCAAGTGCAAGGTTACGAATTTGATCCCTGGTGCTGCAAAAAAAAAAAAAAAAGTTGTATTACAAAACACAGTTATATTAAACAGCCCAGTATTGGCACAAAAACAGATAATGAAGATCAACTGGAACGTAACAGAGAATGCAGAAACAACCCCAAGCACATTCATCTGATCTTTGACAAAGGGGCCAAAAAGCATACACTGGAAGAAAAGATGGTCTCTTTAATAAATGGTGTTGGGAAAACTGGCTATCTACATGCAAAAGATTAAATCTAGATCCATATCTCTCACCATGTACTAAATGAAAATCAAAATGGACCAAAGACCTAAATGTTAAAATCGAAACACTGCTGGGCATGATGGCTCATGCTTGTAATTTCAGCACTCGGGAGGCTGAGACAGGCAGATCGTTGGGAGTTCGAGACCAGCCTGGGCTACAAAGTGAGCTCAAGGCCAGCCTGAATGGCATAGTGAGACCCTGTCTCAAAAAAACAGGGCTGGGGATCTAGCTCAGCGGTCTAAGCACCTGCCCAGCAAGCGCAAAGTCGTGAGTTCAATCCCCAGTGCCGCAAAAAAAAAAAAAAAAAAAAAATAGAAACACTAAACATGCTGGTAGAAAAATAGGTAAAACTCTTGAAATTATAGGAATAGACAAGTGCTTTTGGTACATAACCTCAGTTGTACATGAAATAGTACCCAAAATCAACAATTGGAATCATATCAACAGAGTTCAAAGAAAACCTACAGAAGAAAGAAAATTCTGCCAGCTATTCCTTAGACAGAGGACTAACACAGTATCTAGAAAATATAAAGAACTCAAAAAGAGACACCCCAAAATGAAAGACCCAATCAAAAAAATGTACAAGCGAAATGAATAGACACTTCATAGAAGTACAAAATGGCCAATAAAATACATGAAGAAATTCCATCACTGGTCATTAGAGAAATGTAAACTGAAATAACAGAGATTTCAACTTACTACAAAAGAATGGTCATCATCAAAAAATCAAATAACAAATGCTGGTAAGGCTCTGAGGAAAAAGGAGTCCTTCAACATGGTTGGTAGGAACACAAACTAGTACAACCATGTGGAGAACAGTATAGGAATTTCTCAAAATCTAAAACTAGAAGTTTCATTCAACCCCACTATTCCTTTTCTAGGTCTCTTCCCAAAAAGAGATAAAGTCATCATATTACAGTGATACATGCATTCCCATGTTTATAGTAACATAATTCATAATAGCCAAATATTGGAAACAGCCCACATGGGCATCAACAGAATGAATAAAGATAATATGGTATTTACACATAAAGGAGTACTACTCAGCCATAAACAAACATAAACTTGAGTCACCTGTAGGAAAATGCATACACATTTAGATCATGTTAAGGTAAATAAACCAGACACAAAGCTTAAATATCACATCATTTTTCTTATATGAGAAACCCGAAGTATAAATAAAGAATAAAAAAAAAGATGGATAATAGTAGGGAGACAGATCTTACTCAAATGGGAAGAGGACCAAGAGACAGAGGGAAAGGGATGGGAGGGAAAGGGAACAAAAAGAGAATTAAGATGTATTATATACATGTACCAACTTTACACAAGAATGTAAACATTATGTACTGCAAACATGTACTAATTTGATTTTGGTAATATCTGCAACGCAGGATTCTTGCAATAATTAAGCGAATGTCTGGCACACACTCACTATTTAATATGCATTACCTCTACACCAGTGTTTCTCAACTGAAAGTGATTCTGCCTTCTTCTCTGAGATTTTAATGATGTCTGAAGACATTTTTGTGATCACGACTTAGGGAGGGCCATGCTACTAGTGCTTGGTGGGTAGAGTTCAAAGATGCTGGTAAATGTCTGTAATGCACAGTATATGGGGCCAGGGATTTAGTTCAGCGGCATAAGCGCCTAGCAAGCGTGAGGTCATGAGTTCGATCCCCGGTACCGGAAAAAAAAAAAAGTATATGTACATATATATTGCATGGGATGGCCCTCTCAACAACTATATGGACCAAAATGTCAACAGTACAAAGATTGAGAAATCCTGTTATAATAATGTGAAATATTTTTTCATTATGGCTGCTGCTTCTGTATAGTTTCTGTTTCTTGAACTAAATGAGTGAGGATTTACTGAGTCTACCCTGTGCAAAACTCTAGGTTAGGCACAGCCTTAACCATCACATGTATTTGGGTGCTTCCTACCACTCTCCCAAAGCGAGTCCCATTCTCAAATATTATCCCCATGAACATCAAATCTTGACTTGTCTTTTTTTTTTTTTTCTTGGTACCAGGGATCGAACTCATGACCTTGTGCTTGCCAGGCAGGCACTTGTGCCGCTGGGCTAAACCCCCAGCTTGAATTGTCTTTTCTTGATGCTGCTCCCAGTGGCTCTGATGTCATACATGCTGTGTGTCAGAGCAAAGGCTGGTATTAATCAATAATTCTAAATAAAGCAACAGCAGCTTGAAAATCAAAGAAGAATGGGCCTTGGACATGTCAATATTTGCATGTTCATATGAAACACTTAACTACACATCTGTGCAATGTTCAATATTGTTGAGAGAGAAAAAGAACGTTTATGTTGATTTTTGTCACATTCCACATCTAAAGCACCTGATGTGCAAAGGAAATGTAACAGAAGAGTCATAAAGATGATTTTAAATGTATCTGCAATATGCACTTAAAAATAAAATTAAAAACTTACCAGTACAAGTCAATTATTATAAATAAAGCATACTGTCAGTGCAGCAAGTGTTCTTGAATATAATAATCCTATCACACAAGAAACCAAATATGAAATAATAATAAATGTGGAATAAGAATTTTTTTCATTTAAATTTTTAACATGATTGTTTTGATGAGAACATTTTAAAGCACACTTCAACTTCTAACTGGAAGAAAAATTATCAGGAAATGAGTAAAATAGATACTCAAACATATAATTAGTTACACTAAAGCCAAGTATATCCAGAAAATATCTATAGCTAAACAGCAATGCCTAATCAAAACAAGTTCCTCCTAGTGTTTCAAACCACAAATTTACAAATTATTTTCATTAATCTGAATTCTTAATGGTAAGGGGGAGGTGGGTTTCCTGGACTTCCTTTTTTAAAATACTGATTAAACTTATGGCTGTTCTTCCAGGAAAAAAATAAACGCGCAAAATGTGGTATATAATTCCAAAGGTTTCAACTTCCAGTTGTCTGTGAACTTTCAGAGGTTCATTTATTTCATAGCTAAAATCCTTAACTATAACATAAAAACACTTAAAAATTATAATAGAATCTTTAATACTGTATGGTATCTCTCTTTTGAGTGAGGCAAAGTACAAAGAAAATGATAAAGGGGAGACTGAAAGGCACAAAGGGACAGATATTTTCTAATATGGAAGTGGTCCAAGGGAACAAAGGCAAGGGGTGAAGAGGAGGGGAAGGGGAAATAAAAAGAATAAAGCTTTGTCATATACAGGAACCTAATAACTCCAATTCACGTAAACACTATACACCACAACTTGAGCTAAGACAAATAATAACAAGTACAAAAAAAGAGGAAGGGGAATTGAAAGGGGGAAGGGGGAAGGAAGGAGAAGGGGATTTAAAAAAAAGCTGTAATAGGTACATGGAACCATTCCCCAAGATAACTGTAAACTGCATGAACTGCAAACATGCACTAAAAAAATTTATTTTACACTCTTAAAAAAATCATACTAGAGAATTACATTTTTACTTACATAATCCTTCATTCTCAAACTACTCCAACCATGACTCACTAATTGAGATGAGAGATCCAATCTAGTCATCTGCTCCCATTCTCCAACAGAAAACTCCATGATGAAAATATACAGCAATGCAACAATAAGACAAAAGCAAAATGGTCAATAAAAATTGTTACATGTAACCTTAATTCTACAATTATATTAACCTAGAATAGTGGCAACGAAAAGATACCCAACTCATGAAAATGCCAGTTATGCAGTGAAAGTAGTCAATCTGAGTGTGCATGGTAAGAATTTTTCCATGTCAAAGCACTGTACAACTGGTAAATTTCCTGAAACTAAATCAAAGTCCTTGGTAACTTCTAGTAACTGGTTAACTTGAGTTTATGAACACTAATTTTCAGTAATCCTTGACAACTTAGATCATCAGGAAATAGGCCATCGTAGTTCACAAATATCCAAGAGTATGAGAACAGCAGCAGCACCTAAGAACTGAGGAAATGACTTGAAGTTTTCGTTTATCATCATCAGGAAAAGCCTGGGGACCTAGTATGTGCCTTAAACCATACCAGAGAATCAGCAATCTAGTTCAACAATTTTCAAAAGTCTGAGTAGTGACTCAACAATGACGTAAGATGGAATCCCCTAAAGCAGAGCTCTCATACATTACTGGTAGGAATATAAATGTTTCAACTGCCTTTCAAAACAATTTGAAAATTTCTTGAAATGGTAAATGTAGATTACTATATAATTCAGCAATTCCGTAAGAATGAGCCCAAGAGAAATGAAAACAAGCATACATCCACACAAAAAAACCTGTACACAAATGCCCACAGCAGCATTTACAACAGCCAAAAAAGCAGAAACAACCCAAATGTGTACCAACCAGGGAAGTGATAAATAAAATGTGGTGTATCCTCACAATAGACTATTATTTGGCCATTGAAAGGAATTAAGTAAGCTGAGAGAGGAGGATGACAAGTTCAAGTCCTTCCTGTGCAACTTAGTGAGACAATGTCTCAAATAGAAAATAAAAAGTGCTGGGCATGTAGCTTAGTGATATAGCACCCTGGGTTCAATCTTCAGTATCAAGAAAAAAAAAAAGGAATGAAGTAATTACAGTAATACATATACAATAGGGATGCATCTTGAAAACACAATGGTAATTCCAAGATGCCAGTTGCAAAACACCATGTCATACAATTCCATTGATACGAAACATCCAAAATAGGCAAATCCATGGAGAAAGGAAGATTAGTGGCTGCCCAGAGCTATGAGTGTTGGGGAAAAATGAAGACTGACTGTTAATGGATACATGCAATTCTTTTTTGGATGATGAAAATGCTCTAAAATTAGACAATGGTAATGGCTGCATGATTCTGTGAATATCAATACTAAAAATCACTGAATCGGAAACTTTAAAATTGAAAGTTTTATAGTGGTTGGTTGGTTTGTAGTGGGGATTAAAACAGGGCCTTCCCACTGAGCTAGATCTTCTGGGTCTTTATTTTTTACTTTGAGACTGGGTCTAAGTCTCTAACTTGCCCAAGTTAGGCTTCAATTTGTTATCATGCTTCAACTTCGCAGACAGCTGGTAGTAAATGCTTGCACCACGTTTGAATTATTATATCGTTATGCCATGTTATGTCATGTTATGTTTATTTTGGTACTGGGAATCAAACTCAGGATCTTGTTCTTGCCAGGCAGGCGCTGCGCCACTGAGCTATACCCCTAGCCCTGTATCTCTATTTTATTTTATTTTTTTGCGGCACCGGGGATTGAACTCACGACCTTGCACTTGCCGGGCAAGCGCTTAGACCGCTGAGCGAGATCCCCAGCCCTGGAGTTTTTGAGACAGGGTCTCACTATGCCGTTCAGGCTGGCCTTGAGCTCACTTTGTAGCCCAGGCTGGTCTCAAACTCACAACGATCCGCCTGTCTCAGCCTCCCGAGTGCTGGGATTACAGGCGTGAGCCACCACACCTGGCTGTATCTCTATTTTAAACAACCTAGTATCTTTCACATGACAACATACTTTAAGGGTCTATCCTCATCAAAGCATTATAATTTGTTTTCACACCTTCCCACCTGTTATACACTGTGTGCCTGCAAATGTTTCTTCACTTTTATATACCTAATGCCCAGCAGTCAGCCACCTGGTAGACACTAAAATATCCTTTATGCATAAACCTTGGACTATGAGAGCTTAGTACACTTTCTGTTGCAGAGGTCAAGCAGGCTGATGTAACAAAATGTAAACACTGAAAACAAGTCAACCAACCTGAGCTTGAATCTCAGTGCAATTATTCTCTAGGTACATGGACTTACCCATGAAATAGCTTTAATTTCCTACTCTATAAATGTCTCTAATTGTACCTAAATGCCAGAGCTTGCTTGCTTGTGTGTGTGTGTGTGTGTGTGTGTGTGTGTGTGTGTGTGTGTGTTTTGCGCGCGCGCACCCGAGCGCCCATGTGTGTATGTTATTGACTGAATCCAGGGCCTTACACATGCTAGGCAAGCACTCTACCACTAAGCTACACCTCCAGTCCTTTTTAAATTTTAAGACAGTGTCTTGCTAAGTTGCCCCAGCTGGACTGAAACACATGATCTTCCTACCTCAGTCCCCCTCCCCGACCCCCCAGCAGCTGGGATTGGACGCAGCGCCATGATGCTCAGCAATGCCAGGTAATTTTAAGGTTTAGGTATCTGTAGAACAAGCTGCAGATTGAAGGTGCATGTAAATGATGGCTATCATAACTATTTATAAACATTATTTTCAACTATAATCATTAATCAACTTGATTCCACTAAAAAAATTACATTTGCACCAATTACTAAAAAATGCTTTCCAATGTAAATCAATTTTGAGAAAAACACATTCTTTTTGTTAAAGTTGCCCTGCCACCTAGAATCCCAACATTCAGGAAGCTAAAGGAGGAAGGGTCCTACGAGTTCAAGAACAGCCTGGGCTATATAGTGAGACCCTGTCTGTAAATAAACAGGCCCCACAGACACAAACCATGCTGAAACCTAAAAGTTTCAAAGAACAGCCAAGTGTAGTAGCTCAGATGTAATCGCAGCACTTTAGGAAGCTAAAGCAAGAGAATCACAGTTTAGACAACTTAGGGAGACCTTGTCTCAAAATTAAAAAAAAAAAAAAAGGCCAATGCATTCAATTTCCAGTACTGATGGGGGAGGGAGGATAACTTCTCTACACAAACTTAATTCTTAATTCTAATTCTGCGACTTC
Source organism: Cuniculus paca (assembly GCA_004365215.1). NCBI lineage: Eukaryota > Metazoa > Chordata > Mammalia > Rodentia > Cuniculidae > Cuniculus > Cuniculus paca. Next base: position 127 of record RJWT010006710.1, on the reverse strand, counting down.
AGTTTAAGATTTCTAAACACAAATTATAAGCTTTGATTTTTTTATAAATGCTAATCTTAGCTCACAAAAAAAATCAACAAATAAAAGGGCATAAAAGAACAAAAATGGTAAACTACACTGAAGCACT